>WYDF02252132.1:0-20539 GCA_009867245.2 Adranes taylori
GATATATATATATATATATATTTAGGGCCTTAGGAATAATTAACTAATACACTTAGAAGATACAAATGCCATAAATTTTTGAAAGGCATGAGCATTTATTCTGTTATCCTATTTTATAGTGATTACACGTATTAATTTACTGACGTAACACTACAACTTCAGTCGATTGCAACGAAATATCAAAATTTTGCATACGGCAAAATTTCAACTTTTGTGCATTTTGTAGCGATTTTCGCTTACCGGAAGTGACTACTTTTTGTCTTTAAAACTTTAACCAAGTGCGCTGTTGAATATGTTTCTAGAATCATTGTGTATTTAGTTTCGGTGACTCATCATATGTATCAACCGGAAAGCATGTTATTTTATATGATGTTTTCGCAATACCCACTAAATGTAATATCGCACAAATCACCACTTAATGGGCGGAAAGTACAAATGGATAGTCCTATTTTTTTAATTTCATTGTTTAATTTATTTATTGATATTTTAAATATTCCGACATGAAAGTCGCATTTGGAAATGTTGCAAAGTACTAAAAATCGTTCATTTCGGAGATTTAAAAATACATCTTGGATGTAATTCTTCAACCTGATGGTGCTCTTTAACACACTTTAGTACAGTAAGAGCATATTTGGAAGGAATATATGCTAAAACGTGGGTTGGACACGGGATACTATATAATGTCCTGCTTATTTTCCCAGCCCTTAGACTTACTTTTATGAGGTAACGTAAAGTAGGAGAGATACACTGGACAGTCCGAAAATATGTGAAGATTTCCGAAAAATAATGAACATTTATTTTTCACGGTCAGTTTCAGCTTGTGGCCGTTATCAGATGAAAATTTATTTAATTTCTTTACTAGTGTTGCAAATGGCTGAATGAAGTGATACTCCAACAATAAGTTTCCGTAATTTTTTAAAAATTAATTGAACTTTCTAAATAAATTCAACTTTGAATAGATACTTGAAACAGTTATAAGCGCGACAAGTGAGTAAGCAGGAGATCAATACCTCCTAACATTTCAAAAAGAACTAAAATTATTGCTTAATTAGCATATCGTGATTGAAATTATTAGACACTTTTATTTTTGCTAATTGAACAATCCCCCCCACCTCCTCAAATATTTTCCTGCGTACGCTACAGAAATGAGGTATGACGAATGATTGAAAATAGGGTCGTAAATCTACACTATAATAATTATTTTACTATTGATAAACTAGCACAATGTTTTTGTGCTTTAAACCTATTCTTTTCTTAGTAACTATTCTTAGTACGTTCTAGTTCTTTATCTCTTTTGTTCAAGTATTAAATAGGAAAAAAAGAACTTTCGGTGTGTACTGTGTGTATTACTATACATAAACTATATCCAGACTCGTAAAAAGAAAAAGAAACTACCTTACCACAATCTTACTTATCTTTTAAAGTAAATACAAAGAATGGTTTGTAATTATTTGGAAGTACCTGAAAATGTTAATGAAATATAAATATAAAAATATTCTACTTAGCCGAAGAAGTTTATTTGATTTTAGAATACATATTCTCTAATAGAGTGCAGAATGGTAGCTGTTGTAAACTGTAAATGGTTTTGAGACTTCTTGTGGAAAATTTCAGTGCGCGAGACTGCAGCCTTAAGACATGCATTTAGGGTGTTTCAGTGTTTTTAATTGGAAAATCAATAAAAAAATTAATAGATATTAAACTTCCTTATTAAATTAAGTAACTTTATACTTTATAAAAGCATATCATGGACTAATCTATATCATTCATTTAAAATTACTTGTAATTGCAAAATAAATATTCCGCAAACAATATCATAAAAAGCAAGATAAAAAGAAGCCCACAAAAAAGAAATAATTCAAGTTAAAAATATAATTATAGAACGTATTATTCATAAAACAATATACAAAATAATTTTGTTAAATCATCAAATTATAAAATATTTACAAGATTTTAAATGTAAGGAAAAAATCGCGAAGTATGTACAATGCAAAAAGATTAATAATAATAAAAAAAAACCAAAACACAGAAATCAAAAATTTTGAAGTGGTTTTGAGAATATCCCAAAAGAAAAACAAGTTAACTTACTCACATGTATTATTGCTTCTGCATCTTTGTTTTTTAATTGAAATAAAATTACATAGCAAGATAAAACAATTAAAACAGTTAATCTAAAATTTAAAAGATTCATATTTATTCCGATAGGCAAATTCCATTTTTTTTAAAAGGTAAATGCGATGAATGAGGCTGAGCGAAAATCCAGGACTTTATTTGTTGCAGTTGAAAACTTGCTAGACAAACGCAAAGCTGAAAAGTACGTGGTATTGGTAAACGAGATGCTTAACAGTTTCAAAATCCTTGAGTATTTACACAGCCACTTTTGTATTTACACAGCCACATAAGAGTATTTACAAAAACATTTAGAAGACACCGTTGAGGAACAAGGCGAAATATTTGATCGGATATTAAAACTATGGAGGACTGCTACCAATGAAGATGGTATACGCACATATGATGGCAGATTACTGCTGGAATTTAACAAAGGAATATTCCAAAATACATTCAAGAATGTCACGGAAAAGAAGCTTCCGAAGTGTTCAGTGACTAATTGATTTCAACTATAACTTTTCCTCTATCTTTGTATATAATAATAAAAATTCCGTGTTTAGTATTTTCTTTGATCCATGGATTTAACTTAAAATAGTGTAACGTACATTCAACTAAAATGTTATATCTTAGAAATTTGAGCTCGTAGACAAAAACTAATGCAATTTTTGAATTCAGGGCATTAAAATCATATGAAATCAGTTCCAAATACCCCGACACCAAAAGATCTGCCGGTCTGTGTTCTACCTCAAAATATGTTTAGCTTAGTGGGAATATGTGCTGAAATCAATTTACGACGGCTGTATTTAACGAACTAATAGAATAATTCTTTTCTTCAATTCAATTCACGGGAAAAAAATACATTTATCGCAAAAAATCTGCTACGAAGAAATAAACAATTTAAAAACTTGGACGATCAAATCTATAAAAGCATATAAAAATTGTTTATTTATCTATATTGTACTTAACTTTTCATAAATCTTTGATAACAGAATATAGAGGCAAGTGCATGTGGTGCAAAAAAAAATCAGAAACAAAAAATGCCACTCATTTTTTAAGTGCGTACCTTAAAGCAAAGAATGTTGGGCATGCACAATGCCGATCTTCCTCTTACCTCAGGACTTTTCGCACTGTTTGGCGAGCCCACATCTGAATCCACTTCTGCAAAATAAATGTAACACAGTTATAAAACCTTTACAAGCGAGAAAAAAAAAACGATCGATTAGCGGATAAGTTTTTAAGTAACAATTTAATAACAGATTACAGGAGATGCGGCGATTAAATCCGGACAAATGAAACATTTTTTTGAAACATCATTTTTATTGCAAAAATGGAGAAGTTTATAATAATTTTTTTACTAAATTGTTTGTTAGAGTATTAGGTCATAAAAAACACATTTACTCAATACAATCCCCCGCCGCCGCCGCTCAGCTTGAATGACCGCCCCCATTCTCACTCTGAAACGTTCGCAGGCCCGTTTAAATGAGGCACGGTCCATATCGGCGTAAGCCGCTTCAATAGCGGCTCTCAATGATGAGGTCTTGGGTGTCTTGACTGCTAGTGACACTTCCAACCTCCAGTGAATTGGCCCATACATAGAAATCCAAAGGATTTAAATCTGGGTTGTCGGGAAGCCAAAATTCTTTGGACCAAAACATGTCGACGATATCCGACAACCAATTTTGCACCAAATGACTTGTGTGCGTGGGCGCACCGTCCTACTGAAAAACATACGGCTCTCCAGCTGATACAATTTCCATCCACGGCTTTACCACATTTATCAGAACATGCAAATAAACTTCTTTTGTGACATTTTCTCCTGTGTTAAAAAAATGCGGTGGCCTTACATTACCCTCACTGGACACTTAACACGTGAACTTTCGCCGGAAATTTCGTTCTGGAAACTGGGACATTTTCAGGATCATGGGCGAGCCAGCCATCATTCCTTCGATTGATTTTTGCACCGACAGTAAAAATATTATCGTCAGAAAAAACCTGAGGCGTCCGGCAGCATTGTTTCGGAAAGAACACAAAAGCAGGTTACAGCGCTCAAGTCGCTTTTTCTTGGCAGCTTCGGAAAGCATCTGTCTCAATTTAATTGTATAAGACTTGTAGCGGAGGCCCTCCTCATATATGCGACACAAAGGTTTTTCACTCACATCGACAACCGACCACAATTTTCGAATCGATTGCCCTGAATCTTCACCAAGCAGCTCCTGAGCCCGGGCGCCCTTAGAACGAGTCGATCTAGGGTACACCAAGAATCGAATGATTTCTGTCGTTGAGTGCCCAGTGTGAAAACTTTCGATAATCGCGGCTCTTCGATTATACTCCACACTTGGTTTCAACAATGCGACTGTTTCGAGGTTACGAATGTTTAGTACATGTGTCAAGCTATTTGGGTGCCAATCGCGACCTCATGAAGTGCTACAGAACGGCGAGAAATTCAAATTGAAGTTTGTCCGGATTTTGGCATAGAATACTGTATTTACAAGATCATAGAAAAGAAATACTATCTTACCGGTCTCATCGCTTCCATTTGTAGTTTCAGCTTCTGATAATCTTTCACCGCCAGTATTGTATTTACAAGAAGTCGAAATGTCAGTTGACAATACTGGAACGGAACTACATTGTGGAGGCAATTCGAATGCGTACAACGCAGTTGCAGTAGATGGATCTATTCGAATCTCATCGTTCAACACCTAAAATATAAACATATTAAAAGTCTATCAATTTATAAGGTTTCAAATTGTTCCGAGTATAGTTAATTGGTACTGTTGTGTAGTTACAAAAAAATATATATATACCATCAAATTGTTTTCATCAAGAATAGAAATTTTGACAAGTCAGTGAAAACATTTCTGACCTAAACAAATTAAATGATTATGACCTAAACAAATTAAATGATTAAATACATTGATACCCAATACAAAGGTTCATCTCTTACACCAATGTCACGGTGGAGAGTAAACAGGCTCTCGCCTAAAACAAACGTGACATAATATATCTTTATTATAATATAAGAAATAGACAGCCTTTTTTGCCTATTTATATCGATTCGATGTATTAAGATTACTGTTACTATTTATCTAAATTGCTGGCTACGTTAAGATTTGTGTTATAAGTGAAGGTAATTAATAGATTCTTGACATAATAAGAAACATTTTGATATGAAATGCATATTTAAATAGAGGAAAAATCACACATAAACACATTAATTAATCACGACACATGGCTATTGACACAACACAACACGATATGGATATTCTTATTGAGTTATGTCGTTTTATGTAGCTATTAAAATAAGACCTTATGTTTTGTGCTTCCTGAGTGTTAACAACCTGGATCTGGATATCTAGATCTTGAATTTTAGGTACTTTGTTAGTTTCAGATTTAGTTAAAAAATTTATACACACCGCACATATATTTGGTGCCATTTTATTCAAAAACAATTAAAATTATTTTATTTAGAAGCTGAGTAGTCTGCTTTTAGGAAATAGTGTAATAAAGTGTTATCGGCTGAACAACCTCAAAAGGAAAAGATAAATTAAAACAGAACAATTTCCCAAAATACAATTAATTAATTATAAAACTATTACTGTGAGACATCATTTTAATTTAATGCGGATATTTTCGTATCATTCGACTTTCACTTTTGGTAAGTTTCGATGATTTTATTCGTTAAAACCAGATATGTCACGATCTCCACTGCAGTAAGTGAGACAAGAGAGTCGATATAGTATAAACACGAGCAAGAAAACAATAACTGAGAAGCGTTGTTGAATTATGAAACACATAGAAAGAGAGGGGACCGACCGTTCGATGCAACAGTTGTTTGGAGATGTTGCAATAATGGTCCAGATTCTTTTCTGTTAAAAAACAAACGTGAGTGCAAATTTGAACATTACTGCATATGCATGAAGTAAATAGAAAAAGAGAGGAAGGGGTCTGAGGCTATCAGCAAGGCTAAAATCTGTTAGAAGTTTCTCCACGGAGACACGATTAAGCTTTAGAACAACACCCCGTCAAACCCAGTATCAATCGTGCGTACCAGGAATACTCTGTGGTTATCTCTAGAATTCTTCCACATCTACAATCGCGAAGCGGATATAATGTCGCTCAGCATAGCTTTAACCGTACGCGTCATACCCAGCAACCTACTAATATTTTTATTAAGCTCTAATCTTATTCTAAGCATGGCATCTATCAACTACATTATTATTACTTTCCATCCCCCGCCGACACTCCATTGATTATCACCACATGGCTTCAGCAGTACCTCACAATTTCTCGATTCGATCTACCAACTCTTTATCAAGTCGCATCAACTATAGAAGACCAGATCCTCCAGTAATTACGTATTTTGAACTGGAACACCACAAGTGTTACTACGTTCAGATAAGTAATACCCATCGTTATGAGGCCGCTCGCTGTTCGCTGCCCATTACATCAACTCTTCATTCGAACAAGAAAATCCCAGCAGTATCATTCTTACAAATATTAATTAATTCTTGTGCTCGCATAGTTATTATTGATAAACTCCTGTAGAAAATAATGGAATGGATATTTTGATTGGAGCTGTTTCTTTCATAACTGAATTGTAAAGTAAACTCAAAAAAATTGTCAGTCATTTAACGAGCGCGTATAAAGCCACATAATTTATTATACATTGATTATCTATATAATAAATATAAATTGCTATTTTGTTGGTAAGCGCATAACTTGAGAACGGCGGGATTTATTCGGCTACTTTCTTTTTAAAAATGTTTCCGATGTAAACACTCCGAGTAAGGTTTTTATGCAAAGAAAAATTGGAAAAGTTGCCCGAAAAATTGGAAAATTAAATGTGTAATAATCTGTATAATAAAAATAAAATGCTGTTTGTTGGTAAGCGTATCACTTGAGAACGGCTGGATCGATTTGGCTAATTTTTTTTAATGTTCCTAACAGTCCCCATAAGGTTTTACGAAAAGAAAAATTGGAAAAATTTCCCGGAAAATAGGAAAATTCGGGAAAAACTGGTTGGTAAGTGCATCACTTGAGAACGGCTGGATCGATTTGGCTAATTTCTATTTAAAAATGTTCCAAACAGTCAGAATAAGGATTTTTAGGGGAAAAAAATTGGAAAAGTTGCCCCGAAAATTGGAAAATTAAATTTGGGGTGAATATATACATAAACTAATTGCTATTTATTGGTAAGTGCATCACTTAAGAACGGCTGGATCGATTTGGCTATATTTTTTAATGTTTTGATTAAACAGCATTAAGTTAAGTTCATTGTCATATTTCATTGTCATCAATTATAATCTCTCATATGAAAAGTTCACGAATAGATTATGAAATTAGATTACTTACTATTTTTAAATCACTAATAAAGTAAAAACACTAATAAAACCTATGATTTACTAACCTGTCTTATTTGTGATCCAGCCACTTCGGCCAACAGTAATTGCATAACACGAGCACTGTGTCCTTGTTTATTCCTATCCGTTCCTTGTCGATCCTCTTCCTGCGATTTATCATTACCTTTAGATGTCAAATGTTTCCGTATCACACGTCTCAAAGCCATCTTCAAATCAACATATCTTGAATCAGAATTTAGTCGAAGGCCGTACCGTGTTGGAACTTCACCATTTGGCCTTTTTACAAGAACTTCACATAGAACATAGCTTTCCATTGGTAATGGAAGACTGAGCAAATTGAATGCGTCAAAACGAACTGATTCATGACCGCATGTTTGACATGTTACCTTTTTACAAGAAATTTAATATGAGTGTATATCTAAAATCTTAAAATTCTTTTGAGAATCAAAACATAATATTATAGTAATAAAAGAAATCTCACCGCATATAACTTTTGACGTAAATCATGGACAGATTATTAATTTTAAATAAATGTTCAAACATTAAATAATTTTTTAATATTCGTTTCTACATACCTTACTCTTTAATTGTCCGTAAAATAAATCAGTAATGATCGAATGATCTCTAGCAAGATGTTGGCGCCAAGCTTCATCGGCGACTATGGCATCAGGTCGGCCATCGGAATCTCTCAATTCCGTATACTGCTTACGAGCAACTCTATTCAAATCTTCATGTAGTGCATCTAATAACCATGCTAATAACTCCTGTGGTAGATAAAAAACTACTTTGATATTCCAGAATAGATAATAAAGTTTGTTATCGGATTACAAATCCCATGCAAATTAATTAATGTTAATAGGTAATCCTCTAATATAATATAAATTGCGTAATCAAATTTAATTCAATGTTGGTATAATATATAAATTCGTTAAATAAAAATTTAACGAACGAGAGAAAAACGTAGATCTTTAACACGTGTAGTGGAAAGAGATTAATACGCGAAGACGAATATCGCACACGTGTTTAAGTCCGTTATCCATAAAACGCATATGAAAGAAGAGCCATTATAGTGTTATGATCGGACGTAGTGGCACTAAAACCACTAATTTCGCACATAGATGCACTTGCTCATTATTTTCTGCCTTCTATGAATTAAAAATCAAATGAGGTCAACCGTTTTTCCCACACCGTTGATTTTATATTTCCGCTTCTATAAGTTATTCTTATTGGTTGTTCCCACTTAAGAAGTTTAGTACACTTCAGCTCTATATTCTTAACGTTCATTCTCTGATTGGTTGGACAGCTTATATGTTCCGTAGTATTTCAACAGAAAAGTAATGTAATATTGATGTTTAATATTTCCAACGGATCAAAGGTGTTTTCCTATTGGTAGTAGTTCTAAACTTTCTAAGAATGTTAGAAGAAGTATAACTTCTGTTAAATCTTCAGAATATCATATCTTCATTGTTCTTCTACTCGTTTACTCACATTTTCACTTTTCTTTCTCCCCCATTTGACCGTGCCCCCGATGTGAAGACGAGGCCGCCATGAGGAGAAGAAGAAGTTGGCCAGAAACCACCGTCCAAGCGAGAACAACGGGGATGATCACGAACCAACTCCAGTGGTATCCAACCATCCTCTTTGTCCGCGGACTTCGCGCCTCATATTAGACTTGCCTGTGCCAATACGAGCATTCAACGTACAGATTCTGCCTCATCACCAGGTTCGCCGATTCCATCAACCGTTCCAGACGACATAACACTTCCGCTGACACCTGGTAAGGGATGGCTATATCCAGCAACCCTTGAGGACCATCATCGAGGCCTTTTTAGAAACTATTTCGATGACAGCAACTAGAGACCGTATATCCATTTTCACAATGTATCGATAAGTTCTACAACTTCAAAAGTGTATGACCCTATCTACGACTATGTATTAATGTTTTCGTTATTTAACCACCCTTCAACCATTTAATCACAGGCGACTTTAACGTCGAGTCTTGTCGTAACAAAAGAGAAGTTTTCTACAGACCCGTCCTCATGACCAAAAATAAATAATATATAATTAAATCATATTTAGTTCGTCACTCTTTTATTTTTAAACTTTTTAATGGAATGGAACATCCTAAGAAATTTTGAATTATAATTAACTTCAATTATCATTATCTGTCAATTAATATCGCGAGTCGTGTCACATATTAGGAACAATAAACATTATTATTTTACTTTGTTACATCGTACACATATGGACTTACCTATAGATATAAATGTGTGTACAATAAAAGAAATTAGCCACTTTCTTTCCCACCCCTGAACCTCATGTAGAGTATTAGATGTTACAATCAGAATAAAATGAAAGTAGTATGGTAGTCAATAACATAATTACTTTCCTGCTTTAATAAGATTCAATTCTATAACAACTTATTTTGCTTTGATTAATTCGTAATGACGATATTCTGCATCGCAAACCCTCATTCTCTATTTCTTATTTTTTTAAAGAAATTGTCTATTTTATATTTTAATAATTTAAAATTTTTTAATAAATAATTTTATCATCTCGCATGAACACTTATTATGTATATTTAATTTCTTTACATAAACCTATTTATTCGGTTCGGTATTTTGGTACGCCAAGAAGTTGACACAATGAAACTTTGATTATTAGATTCCAAGATATAACTGGCAACAATTGACACAAACAAAAAGCATATGATCAAAGAAAGATCAAAACAGGAATAATATTTTATCAGGCTAATTAATAATTCACTGCAAACAGATTAGAGCACATTTGACTAAACAAGATAAAAATACCAGTATTTCATTCAAGTCAAATAAATGAGAATATTTATTTCCCTCGACTTAAAACCAATTGATTCCTTTCAGTACAGATGCTTATCTCTTATAAGAATCATCTAGCCCAGTGGTTCTCAAAGTGAGCTATATGGCCCGCAGTGGGCCACAGTAAATGTAAGGGGATTCACAAGAAAAAAATGAGTAATTGGCGATTTTAATTAATAAATTTATAAGCAGCTTTAAATTTATTAACTATATATTAGGAAAATAAAATCAATACTAATTATTACAAGAAATACGATGGGAAAATAGAAAATCTCTCTTTATACTTGAAAATGATTTACTAAAATTTAATGACAATATTGGCCAACACCTACAAATAATAATAATAAGGTATGTTAAATATGTCTAATTAAAAATGCTAGTTTTGCGTGTGAACGTTGTAACAATGATACTTGTGTCTCTCATTCGTATAATAAATAAATAAAACGCAAGTGCGTATTCGCAATAGTACCACCAGACACGTAACTTAAACGCGCTGTCTGCTGTTCATAGACGCCGGCATCGCACGCTGCTGCTAGGAGTGGGAATCTTGCCACGTTGCCTATGGTATAAACAGCCGTGCACGTAGATTTTGTTTCTGGATATATCTCATGTTTTGATTCTGTCTGGCAAGCTGGGCTGATTCGGAAACTCCGTGAGGTTCACATCCTACACCCGAGCACATTGAAGATGGTCCAGTCATACATATCCGACTGCACCATCCAAATCAAAATTGTATATACATTCTCCAGATCTATAAACCTCAAGGGTAGCGTACTCTTAAGGATCTGTTCTCACTCCTCTCTCTTTTGTACTGCTACAAGCTCCGACCCCCCAACATCTCCCTACAGCTGTTGTGGCTGACGATAAAGCTTATTGGGCATGTAACTTTAAGGCAATCTTAACTTCATGTGTAAACCCAAAAAAAAATTGTTTTCTCAATAAACTTCACTTTATATTTTGGTGACAAGTTTAATCTCCGCATCGGGTATTACCAGACCTTGCTACGCCACTGCATATTGCATTTCCAATGAACGGACAATGATAAGTTCTAAACAACAAAATTGTTTGCAACAAACAAACAATAATTTTCAAAGACCAAAACTAAAATTGAAATAACTGTTTCATTCATCCACAGTAGCATAACTTTTTTATCGTAATTTGAGAGAAACAATCGCTGGGATTAATCGCAATCAACATATTTTTCGAATTAACTAAATTATTCTCCTCAAATAACAGTGACGTATAGCACCCTTACAATTTATAAAAATAAATTTAATTTAATTCATACCTGTGAATCATGTTGGCCGCCTCCACCTAAATGTGGTGCATGTTTAGTAACACACCATCTTAATTTCAAAGGAGCTACAGATCTAGTACTACCACTCCATAATTCTCGACACAGTTCTGCATATCGCCGTGCAACCTAAAAAAAAATTATCAAAATTTTGTTAATTCTTTTCCATATTTTGATGAATCGGATGATGAGTGTAGAATAGTTATTGCATTGGAAAATTACAAATGAACGCTTTTGGTAGAGACTGACAAAACGAACGACAATACATGACTCATTTAATAAATTTATTATTATTTTTTTTTATTGCTTTTTTTTAATTCGGCTTTTTCGAGCATGCAGAACTTGTCGACACGTCGACTCTAAATAGATTAAATAATTTCTATAAAACATTGTATGAAAACAATTCATTGCATTTGCACCAATATTCCCTTCTATGGAGTCTCAACTTAAGTTCTTGTAATGAAGTTTATTGCCTATGACAGATGTTCAGGGGAAAATTACTGAAGAAATTCTCTAATATTAATTCTATTAAAAGTTATTATTTTATTCTGTAGCTAATTTCATTTAGATTTTTTATTCTTTCTTAATAGTTCAAAGACATTGCGTTGACAATTCTTATAATTCAAAAGATATATAATATAAAAGTATTAAGATGATAGACTAAATGTGTAGAATGCAATTTGCTGACTTACAAGCTGACAGCGTTCAATTACTAGACATTTAATAAATTGTAACACATTAATTGGAAATACGCATACTATTGTTTTTATTTTATCTAGATATCGATTATTAGCATCATAACTAACTTATAAAATTTCATTACTCAACTTTTTTGTTACGATTAATTTCTTTTTACATGGTTTGAATTTACACATTTATATTTTTTATCAATACGTGGGATTAATTGCTTGAACTTTAAACAGCACTTGTTTTCTTTTTGTTTTATTCATTTTGTATATATTGTTAATTCTTTGTAAAAATAAATGAGTTAATTTTTAGAATTATTACTAAGTACCTCGCGTCTTATTTTGAACTAATCTTAATTTCCATACTGCAATATAACTTAATAGATTGGTAAATTTAATTAGTCCTAATTTTAAGTTTCATTCTTATTTAATTATTCACGTTAAACTTCTTGCTAAATTCGAATTATTTTTATTTATTCTAATATTCCTTCCAAACTGCTACAAGTACGGTAGATTTTTAGATTACATCTCCCATTTGTTTAAAAGCAAGAAAAAATGTAAAGAAAATTGGTTTTAACTCTCCACTCAACAGATTCCTCTTTTAACATTCCTAAATTCGGTGTACCACAAGGTTCCATATTTAACTTCCTCTTACTTAACTGGTCAATAGATGTCTTTAAACATGATTTTGTTGTTGCGAGGTGCGAGTTTCTTAAAATAACATTTTCGCAGATCAGCGTTGGTAAAATAAACCATTTTTCTAGGTCCTCAAAAAGAAGAAGATAATAGTACATAAAGGCTTTAAAACTGCGTTGAATTTACTGTAACTACCAGCCTGGAAGGAAAGCTATAGTGTATGGATTTCTAAAAAAGCTTAAAGCTTCCGACTACATCAAACTTAATACCCTATGAAGTTAGCCATAAACCCAGCCATATATTTTTTTCAAATATTTTCAAAATGACAATGATTTTCGAATAGAAACAACTAAAATGAACTTAGAAAAATGAAATTTAAGAAAAAAATTAGTTTAAAAAGAAGATCAAGGTATATGGATTCATTCCTGGCATCAGGTGGAAGCCATTGTGTACAGCATATAGAGAATTTTCAAATTGGTTTAAACTAGACGGGTGGTGAGGTGTGTTGAGCCATTGGTCTTCATTAACTGATGACAATGATGCTACCGAAAGCAGAGGGTATTGATTCTATACACACACACACACACACACACACACACACACACACGGCCGCACCAATTAGACAACAGAGCGGCTATGCGGACAGCGGAGCTGGCCGCGCCTGATGCGGCCGCAAACCGGCAAATCTGGGGACCAAGTGGACTGCAAAACAACGTTGGCCGGGCCGCTAGTACATTATAAAACATGGTAAAAAAATCTTTCAACTACTACTTACTTGTCCTTTAGTACCAAGGGGATTAACACTATTCAATTCACGAAGTTGAGCATCTCTCTGGAAATACTGTGTTAATGGTTTCGTATTTGAAACTGCTTGAAGTGCAGAATTCATAAAGCACGTATTACCAAGATTATGTAAACCAGTCGCACCTAAATTTTATTAAAAACATAAATTAAATTTATTTTGACATATTTGCAGTTTGCTGAATCAAAGTACCTGGTGGTAGACATATAGTTGGTCTCCTATTGTTTTGAATTTGAGCACCGCTATTTGTAGCACCACTAGCTAACGCACCTAATTCTTCCGGCCATGTCAGATCTTTATTTCGCACCTTTAAAAAAAAAAGAATAACAGAAAATAATTAAATCTAAACGCGCTATCTTGAACTAAAGTTTAAAATCTCACCTCCAGCAATAACTGATCGCCATCTATAAAACCTAACTCTTGTAGGGTTGCGGTATCATCATCGAGTAATACAGCCGCATCGCGCACCGTCCACAAACGAACATCGTCCGCGCGTAAAGCTAATCTTGCAGCTAGAAATTCCGTCACTTGGCGTACGTTGGCTAAACGACTGAAAGCTGCAGTATGCGCTAAATAGCGGCGCGGCGTGCCAGCATTCAATGAAGATGTAGAGGCATTATGTAAACTGGATGAAAATGAAAATGAGGAATTAGGCGACGATGTAGCTGATGAGAAACCAGCTGATGATAAAGCGGCTGCACCATAGCTAGAAAAACAACAAAAATATGTTTCTTTTGCAACATAAGACATAATTGAGTATAAAAACAATTACTTTATTTACAGGAATCTCCCTTGTTTACAATTTCCCAACACGATTATTTTGCAAGTATCTTAGAACACTGCAATATGTTCTACTTGCAGAATCTGTGGCTTTACGAATAGAAGTTTGTTCGCAAAAGTAACCCTGAGCTTAGTGGAACGAATAACTATAAAAGTGACTTCTCTCTTTAAATCGCGAATATTGTATGTACTGATATAATGTATTTTAATCAGATTTGGTCACTAGTCATTATGCCAATTTTACCATTGAGTGATATCAAGAGAATAACATCGAGTTGGTACCAAAATCAATAAATTCTCCCAACTGCCTAGATCTGTGATTGATTGAGTTTTTTGGCGATAGTTAAAGAAATTTAAAAGCAATGTCTCTACAAAAAAGAAGGAAAATATGGGTTAGTCGTAAACTGTTCGGACATCATAACAGATTAGACGCAATCATTATCATCACCGGACGCGTACTTCCATTTTCAATGCTTTGGCTACTGTCCTCGTGTTCGCTTGCTGTCGATTTTTTGCTGGATTTATTGTTTATCTATCCCACTTTTTCGAATCATGATATCCCATTACATGACCAAACAATTTCAGAATTTAACCATGTATCGTTGTCTTAATACTATTAGTTTCTCAAATTATGAAACTAATAGTTTTATGAATACAAAATTTGAAGAAGAAAAATCAAACGCTTTAAAATATCAATTACATTGTGGTATAATTCAAACACTTACCCTCCAACAACTGAACTCCAGGAACTACTCTGTCCCGGCGTGTGTATAACATTCTGTGCTTGATGTCTGAGTATTCTCAAATTTAACGGGTATAATTCCAATTCGACAATGGAACTGCCTGGTTGTCGAATCACTTGCCTGGGCAAAGGTAATGGACCACCATACCATAGAGCCAACGCTTTCCAAAGAGAATCTGGCACTAATTCAAAATCACGATGTTGAACTAATGTTGTATCCCTTTTAAGTCTTCCACCTAGAGACAGATCAAACATTATGTAAGAATGTACTGCAGTGTAAAACCTTTATTGGGGCATAAACTACAACTTACATAAAAAAAACTTACCCACTTTTCCCATCCCTATGTCTCACAATTTCTAACAATTCTCCCCCCCCCCCCCACCGTGCTAAAAGCTCGTTCAATATGATATCAAACTTTTTTTGTAAAATTACAATTTAACGTATTTACAGAATGTTTTTTGTTTTGTAAAATTTGCGATCAATTTTCTCGAAAAAGGCTATTGTAGTACATTAAATATCTCAGTTCCTATGAAAGTTCAAAAATTAAAACTTACGTAAGACCCAGTTATTTCAATTTTTCCCAAAGAGGGCGCGGGAAAAAAGTGACTCGAAAACGGCAGTGGAAAAAATGTAAGTTAAAAACGTCAGTGGAGAAAATGTAAGCCAAAAACAGCAGGGGAGAAAATATATGTTAAAAACGACAGCAGGCCGCGCCAAAGCGAGATAGCGAAGCAGTCCGCGCCGTAGGCAAAAATAGGGACCAGGGAATTAATGGGTAAGCGAATTCATGCATAGACGAATTCACAAGGCCAAGGCACGCCAGACTGCTCGCCATCGCCTTCGCACGCCAGACTGCTCTTTTAGAAATTAGTCGAAAAGATAGTCAAGAGTCATCGTAGGTCATGGCAAATCGGACGCGCCGTAGGCAAGTACTGGGAAGAAGTGAGTCAAGACCTGGATAGCGAAGCTTCTGCGCCGTAGGCAAATATGGGAACCGGGGGATTTATAGGTTAGACTAATTTTGATTAATTTACTCTAAAAAACTATTGTGCTAATTGAATTTAATAGACGAGTTATAAGGTGACAAGCAAAATTAAAAGATTCAATTTTTGTTTTTTGCAAGATAAAACAAAACGTAGGATTTCCAGTATATGAAAGATGGGGTGGCGATCACGAGAGTTGTATGACCCATTATTTTAAAGGGAATTTCATAGGTTTAAAATGGTATGCTTCACTTGAACATGTTTGGAGAAAAAAAAAATTAAATTCGAAAAAAAAAAGAAAAAGAATAAACTTTTTTTTAGATGGTGTTTTTAAAAATTTTGAAAACAATGTGTTTTTTGCAGTGTTGTAAGCTTTAAATACTAAAATTTTCAGAGTGGGATCTCAATGAGATCAGGAGATAGCACAAAAACAATTTATTAAAGAAAAATAATGCCAAGTTAGTGCATTTAAATATATTTCAAAAACTATATGCAATATTATAAGTTTTGTGCAATATTATAAGCTTTCAATCTTGAAATCTTAATGGCATCAGTAGTGAGAAGTTAGTTAACTACTGATCACATTAAGATCCTACTCTTAAAATTTTAATATTAAAAGCTTATAATATTACACAAACATATATTTTTTTGAAAAATATATAAATGCGCTAACTTAACTTATTATTGTGATATCTCCTGATCCCATTGAGATCCCACTCTGTAAATTTTAGGATCTAAAGCTTATAACACTGCAAAAACATCTACTTTTTCAAAAAATTTAAATACACCATCTTAAAAAAATTTTTTTTTGAAAAATAAAATATATTCTCATTTATTTTATTGGAGAGAATAATGTACATCATTGGAGAGAATAATCCCGGAACTTTTCATAAAAATTGAAGATGGTTAGGTTGTGTGGCATGTTGATATGGCATGGAATGACCCTTAATTGCAAATTCAAAACAGCGGCAGAAACATGATAATTTCCGAAGTACTATCGGAAAATCAATAATCAGTAGGACCAACCTCCAATCGCCAACATCCCCAAAACCACCCAATGATTTGATAAAACTAGATATCATCTTACATTTCTGAATTCAGAAACAACGATGACCTCTCTCGGACAGTATAGTCAATCTCTTGGACATTCCTAAGTACCAAGATTTTCTTAATATGAATAATAATACAGGAAGTTTAAATTTAACCAGACAGTATCACAGTATCTGATTATAATTCAACCCTTGAAACAGATTAATTATTAAAAAAAGAAGACACTACCAAACTAGTCAATGTATGTCACAATTTACACCTCAAATTGCAATGCCTCAATTAACGGAGCAAGTACGTGAAAACCCCCACTGCACAAACAGTTCGACTCCACAAAATCATTCAATAATAATGTAAATTTACCTGAACAGAAGATATGAAAACCGGTATGTATAAAACAAGATTCAGGCAGAACTTGACCATAACATTGCATTTGAGCTGTCGAAGTTTCAAAACATACTGTATTATCTAGCAATACCCACATTCCAACGTATTGAATGATAATCAATAATTAAAACAATAGGATATCAGGGTTGATCAACCAGGAACCGAAAATAAAAAGCCCAAGACTCAAAACATAAATGATACGCAACGCAATCAGCCAAGGATTTTACCTATACCCAACAGGTTACTATTTATATTTTATTAATTTAGTTGTATGCAGGTATATTGCCAACTCTAGACCTGATAAACTGGCCAATATTCTGTCCTAAAGTTTTAAATTCAACCAGTTTGGAAACAAACGGTTACAACACCTAACACTCTTTTCATATATTTCATTTTCAATCTTCAAATTTCCATTCTATCTGTCACCGCTCATACTGCTGCCCCATGCATACTTTAAAGTCATCATCCTCATCTTACTGATTCAGCAAACTTCTCATTCCTTCCGTTGCTGCTTCCGCTTTTTTGCTAACATTCTAATGTGCCCACTTCCCCATGCAGTCCTACTCATCATGTACCCTAAATATTGAATTTTTTTACATTTTCTATCATCTTTCTATTCAATTCAAATATATACTTTCTACTATTTCTTCCCCCTTTCTCACATACCATTAGTTCCAATTTTTTATTTACCTCTAATCCTCTTTTTAACATATATTTGTTAAAGCTATATCATTTCTTCCCTACTGCTCGCTATACACACTATACTTTTCTTTCAACATTTTTCAACACACACTCCAAATCAGGTACATAAATATGTTCACTCTCAACGGACACCCCTGTCTTACACCTCTATTCAGGGTAAATCAATCTGACACTCTGGCTCTCATTTTTGTCTCTTCATACAAACTTTTGATCCTGTCACACAGTCTTGCTGATTTCCCTACTTCGTTCCCACCATTACTTTCTTTGTCATACTTCAAATCTATGAATAGCAGATATAATTTTCTCCCCTTACTTATTTTCTGGCTTCTAATAGAATTTAACGTTACTATATTATCTGCTGTACTCTCTCTTTTAAGAATATTATTATAGAAAGTATATCTATTTTTTACCTTCTCCAGTTAAAGTTCCAACTTTAAACATCTCGGGTAATTCAGCAACCAAACTTGAATTATCAATAGGACCGGGAATATTATTGGTACGTTTCGAACCAATACCGGAGCTACTTGAAACGCCAGAACTTGAAGCAATGCTGCAACTATTAATTCAAAAATAACGAAACTCGAAACAACTTCATACAAAATTTATTTCATCAAAGCAATAAAAACAATTAATTTCGATTGCAAATTAATGTGTAACTATGAAATATAACTAACCTGTCACCTCTACTTAATAAATCGCCCATAGAATCGGTACTATTCGAAGTAAACTCATTCGTTGTTGAATTGGAAGTGCATTCCGAATTAGATGTGAAACTTTCATCGCACACGATGCCTTCTTCGACTGCTATGGCCCTTTCGACTACACGACAACCGCAAGTGTAAAAACTTTGACGAACTGTTGTTGTAGTATAATGCAGCCAAGTTTGCCACCAATCTGATGAGATCAGATACCAAAATTGGCCGACTTTAAATCCACGAAGTTCTTCACGATCTAACCAACCACAAACTATAATAGATCGATTAAATCGTATATTATTTGATAAAGAAAAACTAAGCCAAACATACCAATTTCATGTTCGTGGTGCCGACAAGCTGGTTTCAAACCCAACGCTACATGGCATACTTGAAATAAGAGTTCTAAAAGTGGTGCTATCATCCCATTATTATCCATACACCAAACTAAATATTCTTCCAGGCTTAGACATCCGTTCACATCTAAACGACCTCGAAGATCTTGTATCATTTTATCGTAGATATCTTTGGAAGAGTTTTGTTGCGAATTTAAACCTTGTTCCTGCTGGTTGACAAACGTTGGATATTTGTTCGTTGGATTTAGTATTAGATTTTCATTAGGATTGAACGTATGCGTACTAATTTTCTGATAATTACTGCTTTTGGTATTATCGCCAGCAAAGTATAATAAAATTTCGATCATGTGCTGGAATTCTTTCGTATTTAAGAAGGAATCACGGTCCATATCGAATATTTTGAAACAAACTGCAAAAATAAAGAAACATAGTATTTAGAAAAAGACGATTTTGTATTATTTTTTTAAAAGTAAAAGAGCATTAATATTAGTTAAAAACTTTACACATGGGAGATAAGATTAAGTGACATAAATTGTAAAATCACTAGATGAATAAGAATAAGAATAATTTTATTGTGCATTAAATTATAAAAATTTAATTAAATGCACTCGTCACATTGTAATATATCACATGTACAAATCGAAAGGTATAAATATAAATGTATAAATCGATTAATATCACATATCAAACAAAGCTTGTATTTCAGTAACGACAAAACAGTTTGTTTCTTTTTATTATTATTTAGTTCACATGATTATATCACAGACTTGAAAATATTTTACAATGATATAAACTTTACGATCACAATTCACATTTTAACATGAAATAACATGAAACTTCCATAGAATAACATAAAGTTCCATAGATAATTAGAAGTCAGGAAGAGTTGCACTGTGAGTCAGTCAGCATTGAATTCTTCAAACGAATAGTATGCTCCTTGAAGAAGTTTTTCTTTCATTACTTTATTGAATTCAATATCAGGAAGTTCTTTGATATTATGAGAAATTTTATTGTAAAACTTTGGTGCAAAGTATGAATATGTGTTTCTACTTTTATATATGATATGATACGGAATGTTAATATCATTTTTGCATTTAGTGTTGTAATCATGATTTATTAGTCCGCATT
>WYDF02252154.1:0-20534 GCA_009867245.2 Adranes taylori
TAAATTATGTCGTAACATATTTTATTATCTTTTTACAACTTTTCGGTTAACCGATTAACCGGTTTTCACAATGAATTCCACCATTAATTTATTATAAATTCTATTCCAATGTTACGTATTGTGGCGTCCAATGTGAGTGGCAGTTGTGAGGGATTGTTGATTTTTGTGTGCATTTATTTTAGTTGCAAATAGATTTTTATTCTCAAGTTAGAACAAATGCACTTTGTTTCATTTATATAATTCTTAATTCTCACACCGTTTAAGAACAATGCATTATATTTGTGTATTCCATTTGTTCCTGACTATGCACAAGCTTGAATAAGCGCAGAAACACATCAATATTAGGATGTTCTGTATGTGTATATTTATTGCTAAGTAAGCAAACTGTAAATGTGATAAAACTTTTCCTACATTTCGTTGTTATTATTAATGTGAAGCAATATTTCGTAACATTTCTTTGAAAATCTGTAAACTTAACGTTTTATCTAGTTTTCCTATGAAATATAAATTAAATTTTAGTATTCGCCTTATTAACTTCTAAGAACTTGGATAGAAATTATAGTAATTTAGTACAGTTTCTCTACTAATATTATTTTTAAAATTTATTTGGATAGTTTAAGGAATGTTTATAGTTATACGTCACAGAATAATGCAATTATTGTGGGAACCTCGACTCCTCCTAAATACAAGAATTTTTGCTTTGTCATACAAAATGCCCACTTCAAAATAATCTTAAAAATTTAAAGTATTTTTATTTATTTAATCTAATTAATTTAATATTGCCATGTACAGAATAATAAAGGATTGAATTAAATATAATCTAGATGCAAGCAAGTTACTGTAGTCTATAAATTATTCTCTATAATTTAGTCATAAATAAGTCTATCGACGTAGTCTATAAATTATATAATAAAAAGTTCTCTTATATACGAGAAAAATGTAGTATTCCAAGGATACAAACTGATTCCAATCTGTTTCACGTCACTTCATTCTGCAGTTGTAGCCTAGGAGTACATGTTAGGCTGCTATTCTTCACTAGTCTATAAAGGGACATTTCGGAAGCTCGCATAGCTTGATTGAAAATTAGGTTGGAAAATTAGGTTGAAATTAGATTCCAAATTGTTCTAATTAAAAGTTCCAAATTAAATTATATACTTACAGAGTTATTGAATTTGGCATCAAATTGTTTTATACGCATGTACAACAATTAATTTTAACCAATCACTAGCAAAAGACCATTAGGTCAAACATGATTAATCTTTATTTTTGATATTATTCAAATGTATTTAAATTCAAATGTGTTCTTTAATAAACCGTAGATAAGCTTTCATAAATTTCAGAAGGTTGTGGTACTCCGTGTTCATCTGAGTAAAAACCCCCTAGTCACTATTTGGTGGAGCGCCTGTTATTGATCCCAGTACCTTTATTTCTAATCTTTGCTCTAAAATATTTTCATATTTGCTTACTATTAAGACATGTAATATCTCGTTATGATGTACTATTGGGGCTTCTGATACCAAACGGGTTGCGTTATAAGGAAATCGAATTAAAAAATGTATTCAGAGGTCAAAGAGTTGATCCATGTTTTTAGCAGTCAAATATAAGTCTCAAGACTATTTGAGTAAGTATTCTGTGCTGATTATTAGAAAAATCACTTGTAGATCTTCCAACAACCTCGTTTTGTTTATGAAATCAGCAAAAGAACATTCCCAATAAGAAGTCCAAATTAGGCTAACGGTCGATAGCACTCGTACTTACGTACTTTGCACTCATTTAATTTGAGCTTATTGAGTCTTGCTTTAACTAACCCAAATACAGATTCGAATCATTTTATTACGTCATAAAATAGAATATGTTTATTAGATTTAAGGGATAAAAAGGTTTCTTCTATAAATTGAACATCAACACGAGCCTAAAGATAAAGAGTACATAACGCTCCATAGGTTTTACATAATTTTGTTAACAACATCTAATGACTTCGAATTCGTATCTATTTAAATTATTTCATAATACTAAACGCAAACCTAATTCTCATTATAGAATCGTGCGATAAACATTTGCAATATCAAAAACTTATTAAATTTAAAGGTCGAACTGAAAACGTTTTGTTGCCTGCGGTAACATTGTCCGTCGACACCTTATTGTCGCTACTTACACCCTCCAACACTCATTTCTGTTTATTCCAAATTTCACATTATTCCTCCTTTCATCCAATTGCAAAACGATTTTTAGCAGTGGTATGCTTACAATTTTATTTGATCTTTTTAATAGCGTTGATATTGTAAGAGTTCCATTTTACAAAAAAAAAACACACAGTCATACACATATTTTTTATAATTTGATAAATATAAAAATATGTTGGTCGGTACGCACTTGCTAAATACCCTCTAAAATTTAAGGGGGCTTGTTACATAAGAATTTTCTACATATCTGGACTCTCGCAATTACTCAAAAACGTGATTACCTTTTTTGCGCTTTACTTCATTGTTTCGGTTCCATTTTTATTGTTATTCAATTTCTAAACTTTATTAAAATTTTTATATTTAATAAAAGTATAATAATAATTCATAAATAAATCGTAAATCTATTTAATAAGTGAACAAGTGTTGAGCTAATTGGCTATAACTACTTGCTTGACTAGATGAAAGCAGCTTTTAAATACCGTAATTAATTCAATTAATATAGGTAATACTTGGAGTAATTAAACTAGAACGGGGCTGTTATGAAATCAAACACGCTTTACGACGTTCTGAATAAAAATCTTATTATATTAAAATCCTATCAGTCTTTTTATATAAAATAAATTTCTGTTTAAAATACAAACAATTAACTAAATGGATATCTAGTTGCTTACGTTTTTCTGGGACCTTACACATTTTTGGGTTATTAAGTAATTAATGTCTGCTGATTATGCTGTTCAGCAAAATGTACTACAATGGAAGCTAAACATGTGAAATTGATTTCGTTATATAATATTCTAGTTACCTTATTTGTAAATCAATGACAGTTTTAAAAACAAAACATATATAACTATAATTTGCTTGCATTATTAAAGATTTAAATGTTTCCTGAGATAATATTTTTTATTTTATGTGAATTTTTTACACGAGGACTTTCCTTTATTTAGGGTTGAGTTAAATAATTTAATATATAAAAATATAAAAACATTTGACTATAATAATAATAACATTCCAACTAAATAACTAATATTATGACGAAATGATACATGAAGATATATAGGTTGTGTTTTGGGAAGATCTGGAAGGCACACCTGACGCGGTTCTCGTCCTCCAGATATTTCCTGTATGTAAACACTTCGTATCATGTTCTATCAACAATAGAAATGAATGCCTTCATGGAGTTACCTGGGAATATGAACACCGTAGTGTTTATATTCCAGATATCTCCACCTAATAGAAACCTAAATTAAACAAAACATAAATGTTGCGTAGGGATATCCAGGAGTATAGAAGTCTTGGCTCCTATCCTCTAGATATCCCTCTTGATTGTAACCAACACTACAATGTTAAAATGGCTACTACAGACATTCAGGAGTATAGGATACCGGGATCCCATCCTCTAGATGTCAGTATCCTTTTAGTAGACAATAATTTTATCAGTTGAATTATTTTATCAGTGTGAGACCAATGTTGGAAACGAAAATTATTCATGTGATTAATGAACGCATCCTTGATAAAGAATTTAAGATATAGATTTATATTATTTGTATCCCATCTTTAAAAACAGTTATGTAATACTAATAAAAGTTTCTAGTAAAAATACAAGCAAATGTTAATAGTTCATTAGCAATTATGGAGTGATGCTCTCCTGTGGCAGGTGGGTTACATGCTTGTGATCTGGTTCCTGTTACTCCTAAGTACTGAGTGACTTTGCAAGCGATTAATTTTTTGGACTCTAATCTTTAACTCGGAATAATATAGAAGCCAGTCTTAGTTGTTACAACAGTTGCTGGTCATCAGAATCCTATTATTCTGTTAGGTTTTTATCCAGGTATGTTCTATGCTTTACTTTTAAGTGCTATCTTTTTCATAGTTTTTAAGAAAGCTAGTCGGAGTCAATGTTAGCGGGTGGGAAAATACTTCGTAGACTCAATCCAGTTATAAAGAGATCTCCGTGGTTTAAGTCATTAGGTATTTCAAATAGAGAGTTGATTTTATTGATTTGTAGACTCATAAACGAACATGATCGTTTACCGGCCCATCTCTTTAGATTTGGTCTTACGGACAATCCTTTTTGTTTTTGTGGTTGTTATGGGGATTTGAACCATCTGTTTTTTGAATGTAGTAATAATATGAATAATATTACTGCATTGATTTCTCGGTTACGTCGATTGAGATTCAGCTCCCCTTTTCATATAGATTTGCTTCTGTATCGCAAGGTCTTATTCATTTATGTATTATAAGTTTTTAAAAATCTCTGACAAATTCGTAATTGAACTGACATACGTCGTAAGGACTATTCTTAATTCTTGCTTTTACTGTACACTTGATGTAGTCACTAGGTAAATAAATAAGCAGATGTTTAATTTGTCCCTCAATATATGCATGGACTGAGTCCACCTTCATATGTGTGACTCGTTTTTGGAGATATGTTTGATATATTTTTACATTCTTCGTCACAGAAAAGGTAAGAAGGGCATTTGAAAGGACGACGATCCAATTTTGGTACCCACACCCATCGCTTCAAATTATTATTAGTACTTTAGGGTCCAATTCGTGTCGAAAGGTAATCCACAATACAAGTGTATTAGCAGTAAGATCAGCGTCTGTTTCTGAACACCAAAAGCACACAATGTTTTGTGGTTCATTGTAAAGCAAATGATTCATTGTAAAGTGGTGCCTACACAGTTTTGTTTGCTACTAAAGTGCTGACGCGTTCAACATTGGGTATGTCCTAACTGCTTGAAGATCTTGTGTCAGAATAATGCCTTTTGTCTTTCTTCTTTTCGCTTTATCCTTGGCAACAATAGATTGTTTCATCAATATTACCTGCTACGTAGCTAAGACAGGTATCTTTTTTTAGTAGTTGGAACCTAATATTCTTTTCGTTCACCGCCGCATCAAAGATAAACCTACTTTTAGTGGTGTTGATTCTGGAAAATTTATTGTCTCTGTTTTCTTGCTTTTTGAAAAGTCATCCCACTTCCTGCAGTATTATTTGCAAATGTCTGACATTTTATTATTGACTGTCGGTTCAAGGCATAATTTTGACGTTGACGATCGATAGTAGTGGGATTGAAGCTTGTACAGACCAAAACATCGGGTAAGGAACTGTTTTCTCATTGGTCCCCTTTTGAATGCTATCCCTTTTCTGATTGTTTTAAATTGTCTTTGATACACACATGCCACCATTTTGATCTGTCTCACTAATCTAATGAGCTATAGTCCAATAGTCTAGTCCAAAAGTGGCGAGAAACAGCTTTTTACACACATTTAAAATCACACCATCTGATTGTATTAATGTGTACCTAAATGGTCTTACCTTCGTGACACCCATGTTACAGTTCTCCTTTTACTGTTTTCCTCTTTTACCAAGGAAGGAATCTACACCTTACGTTGGTCCCATGTCATATTGTGCCAGAAATAGTTTAAACAATGTTTTTCTCATTTCATCTGTAACTATATTACAATTTCTTGTTGCAGCGTTCAGACAGTAATGAAATACGCATAGTGGTCCCATCTTCCTGCCTTTTCTTTCCGCACCTCTTTTTCCTACCTCTCCTTTAGATTTTTTCCAGCCTATGTACTTGTATACTCTATTCTCGCAGTCTTTTATTTGTATTATCGCACCACTCTAGGGGCATAACATTATCTAGCATCTTCTCGGCAATGACTGGACAATAAAATAGTTAAATTATTTTGGTTTCATCAATTATTCCAATTTGCTCATACTCAAAAATTTGTGTATCACACGCAGTTATTATATCATTTTGGTTTTCGCCAACTATTTCCATTTGAATAGTCTCACTTATAGTATCATTCTGGTTTTCGTTAAATATTTCAAGCTTAGCACTCTCAAAAATGTGTACATCAGAGGGATTTATGGGATCATTTTGGTTCTCCACAATTATTTCAACTTCAGCAGTCTTGGTAATTTGTGCGTCAAAGGAAATTTTGGTATCATCTTGAATTTCTTCACTAATTTCTATTTGGGCTACTCAATAATGTTAACCTTTGTATACGAATGGTTAGTTTTCTAGTATTTCTTCTACAGCTAAAATCAAATAATCAACAAATTAAAAGAAAGATTGTGCATACCGTAAAAGTTACCTCTACAAGTAAAATTGTCTTGCGAAGAACTCACAAAAGACTTCAATAACAGCATTTGTCTTACCTTCTGGACATGTGTCAATAACAACATTATTATTATTTTTAGTGTCAATGTGTTTATTTTCTTCATTTCAGTGTAACCGGTTCAATCTTATTACTATTTTATTTATTTTCTTCTCTGTTCTTCTAACTTCACCCTTGTATTACCTTGAAATGTAATATCACATGCTTCTCAGCTGCTAGGAAAAATGTCAAACTGACTAAAATAATCATTTTCAAACATAAAGTGGGTACATGCATTCCTTGACAACATCAGAAGAAGTTATCCCCTGGATCTTAGAGCAGATCCCCTCATTCAATCCTAACTAATAATTTTAGTCCATCATTTTAATACAAGGTGTCACTACAAGGTTTAATTTACGATAATAAATAAGGTCTCTTTAAATTGATGAGGCATTTTGTCCTGCAAATTTTCGTACCAAAACATATTTTACGATAAGTTATCGGTTACGAGGTATCACATCTTAAGCGATGGCTGGCCAGCATAACAACTTTTTTATAATGTTCAAAATACTTTTTTTAATCATCTAAATCAGCGAATTCTTCTAAAGTACCTAAAACATAAGTTGGTTCTAGTGTTGTTCAGTTACTTTAACTTCAACTTTTCGTCCAGTTTTTGTTCTAAAAATTTACGATAAAAGAACTGTGTCATCTGGAAAGGACGAGTTTTACTTCATCCTAAAATATTTAACCACTGTTTTTTGCTATTTTAACATATGCTACCTTTTCGCTGGGTGACTGCAGATTTCCTTACTTCGAGTCGGTGCGAGTTCATTGGTACTATAAAAGATTTACGCTAATATCCTTCATGTAAGATTTTGTTTATAATTATGCACATCGGGTTAGCTTAAAAAACAAGTTTGATTTTTAGATATTATTTATATAAATTGAAAGAACTGTCTAAATGTTTGGTTATTATGGTCATATGAAGACATATTTCTATTTATTGATTCCAGCTTTTGTGTATGAAAGTGGAATAACTAAAAAATGTGTTAAATCAAAAATTACATGAAGCTATTATTCATTTATCTGAAGTGCGTAAAATTTGTATTGGAATTAAAATATTTATTTACTTTCAACCATTTTCTCTTAAAAATTGTTTAAAGCTCCGTCAATGCGTAGCTAGTTATGGTATACATTTTCTATCGTTTCTACGCCTATGCTACGCAATTCGGCATACCGCAATTCATTTCTGATGTAATTAAACCGCAAACTTCGCTCATTAAATTTATTTATACGAATCCTGGCTACATGTAGCCACCCCATATATATATTCAGAACCACGCACTTTTCAATGCTTCACACATACTAGTCCAAAAATTTATTGATTAATCTGATATTATCTCTATCTATGAAATGTTAATTTTGAATATAAAATTAATATCGGATATGTAATAACGTTCAAACGAAATTCTTAATTATAAATCAATATACTTGCGACTTTTTAGTATACCCGTAGCATACCAAACTATTCATTCCTAAACAGCACTATTTGTTAATTTAGAGTAAAGTTGACATGGCGAATCACTTTTCTATCCCGTTGCTATTCTCAAAATATTGATTTCACTCTCAAACGGCGTTTCGTGTAAACGAGTATTCGCAAGGAACTACTGATGTGCCGTTCTTTAAAGGACGTTTTCTTTTATCGCGGTATATGTTTGGAACGCGATGTCATTCGAAAAGAATATGTTCCCATATAATATGTTCCAATAATGGAACATATAATAAATACATGGGGTCAATGAATTATGTTTTATAAACTTGTTTTTTCCGCCATCTCTTTTTTGATAGCTTATTCAAAACTAACTTAATAATAAATAGATAAAGATTTCTAATTACTCTAGTATAGTGTTCAAATACTCTATATTGAATCAAAGCAGCGACAGAATGTTCACAAAGTAGCTACACATATTTTTCCAGCAGCGTTGTACAACAATAGCCAAACGCATTATGAGACTACTTAATACGTTTACACATGCATATGTACTAAGCAACGCATCACGCCGAAAAGAACAGTATTCAACAATATGCGGCCGCGGGATCCTTTGTAGTTCATTGCTCACTATGCTTCCGGCGGCATCCGGCATCGGAACAAGTGCTAGTTCCATAGAACATTATGAACGACAATCGAAATATTACTATTTTTGATTATTGCTCAGAACAGCTTATCGCGTCGTCGGAGCAAAGCAGTGGTGATTTCATATCGTTTCTAACTGAGCGATACATAAATGATTGGATGCGATGATCGGAATGGTTCTGTTTCTGTGTTGTCGAATTGAGCGTAGGTGAATGTTATTTTTTTTATTTATCAGCGGCAACTAATCCCTTCTAGGTATTTTTAAAAAAAATTAGTTGAATTTCATTAATTTGAAAATTAGTTGAGTTTCATTAATTTGAAAATTAGTTGAATTTTAAAATGAATAGTGTACATTTGGAAATGATGTAAATATAAACAATATTTATTACTGGCGTATAGATTAGCGTATAAAAATATATTTATTATTTAATTAGAATATATCATTTTAAATTAAATTAAAAATACGAAACAAAATTATAATTTATATAATAAATAGTTTCATACAAAATTCAGTCAGTGTTCCCAAAAATAGATTATTAAAATATATATATAAATATAATTTACATAAATATTTTAATAGAAATTCATTGATATTTTTCTGTCTAGTTATGATTTTTTTTATTCTTAAATTGATTTTTTAAAGAAATTTTAATTGCTGTGAATTTTTCTCATACTTATTGAAGTATGAGTCTTCACGAACTTTATATTAATTATTACAAAATGTTAGTCTTTAAAATATTACTTGCTAGAAGCATTAATTTAAAAATGATGACTTCCTAATACTTGTTTGATTAATATTAAAAAGAAAATTTTAGTTAAAAGTAACAACGATGCACATAACAAAATTTAATATAGTGCACTAATAAATAATAAAGATGATTAAACATTTGATCTTTAGTTCTTTTGTCATTATAAGGAGTAGATTTATTGAGTTTTAAATGGAACGAGAACGATATTTTATCGGGGTATCGTTACGGAACGAAACGGTACCTCGCGTTCCGAGCGTGAAACCAGAATTCCCATCACTACTAAGAACTATTTTAGAATGGAATCACTATTCTGAAACTGGGGACAGGACGAAGCGATTCCTGCAGCAACTAACAAATTTGGTAATTATATTGTTACATCGATTTTGGCCTCACTTAGACAGAACGGTGGTTGCCTATTACGTTTATTTAATTCCACGTTTACGAAACTAAACTCATCCTACTATCTATGGGATCGTTAGAACGAAACGATTTTATTATATACTTCGAGTTCTTCACTTCGTATACTTCAATTCGAGTACTTTATTTAAACAGGACAGACATAACGAAATAAAAGAATTAATTTCAATTTAATTCAATATAATCGTAAGTATTTTTCGGATAAACAAAAAGTAATAACCGAAATACAAGTCTGATTTAAAATACAATTTTTAAGTAAATGTTTTGTAACTTTTAGTTCACATACTAACAATGAATTCAATTTAATATGACACTATAAATAAGTATACTATATTTTAACTTATTGAGAGAAAACAATACATAAAGAACTAAAACATTTCATAGAATTTAACCATCTTGAATATTTTAGATGACTTATGACTATTGAAAGTACATAAGTATATACAGTAGAATTCAATTAAAGTGGGTATATGTTTCTACGTTACAATATTCAAAAATTATAATTATTTTCATTGTTGTATCATCTAATATAGTTAGTTGGTCATGAAATATTTTAGCCTGCTCTGGAATGTATTTTGAACTCATGAAAAGTTTTTCCATGTAGAAATACATAAAGAAATATAACTGTATGATGCTGTTTTAATTACAAAAGTATTGTTTTTCAAAGCACACGCCATTGTGTTTACTAACAATCGCCTCTGCTGTCGAGAACTAAAGGAAAAGTTGACCAGAATTGCTTGACGTTTACGAGAACGCTCTCATTTTGTGTTGTTTTTTTCGCTTTTATTCGCTTTTTGTCATACTTTCTCCGGCAAGGATAAATTTACATATTCCTATATATTCCGCTTTTTTGACAAACGAAGCATATTTGCATGCAAGTAAATAACTGTCAAAATTCTAAATTTATTGCCTATTCTAACATAAATATAATTGTAAACCTTTAAAAAACATCTATTAAAATGTTTAGATTTTGTTAGTTAAATAAATAAACCTCTAATGGCATATTACTTATTACATAAAAATCATCATCTAAACTAAATTAAATCATTTCAAATACTACAAACTATTCAACTTAGCTAATATAAACCACATAGACACAAAATAAACAATAACTCTTCTCACTCCAAGGAGAAGAGAAGACTATTTTCCTGTCCTCTTCCAACTTACAACATCAGCCCTTCAGCCATCCTTATTTTTCACAACTTTACCCCCTCCCATTTCCCATTCCTTAAGTCATCTTCTTTGTTCCATTTTCCTCCCATCCACATCGCCGTCCTCACACCTCACCTTCCCCTCATACCATACTCCCATTCATTTCGTGCCATACATTCTTACCTGCATCCCATACTTCTTAATTTTTCTCTTTACCTCCATCCACCCCCCTCTTTGCCCTTATCTCCCATTCTCCCCTTTCCCCTGTAAACTATCTTTTCCCCATGCTTTTCCCCTCTCCTTGGTGCTACTTTCCCTTTTATCTCCTTTTATTTATTTCATTCCTAAGTCTTTTCATTATGTCTAACCCCTTTCCTTCCGTTCCCAAACTTACTCTCCAGTTTTCCTCTAACTCCTTTTCTTCATCATTCCTACACTTTTTTCTTGCTGTTGAATCCAAAACTTATTTCCACTCTCCTCATTCCCACATCTGAACCTTGCTGTCATGCCTTTTCACCCATGCTAAATCCTGATACTAAATACTTTGCCATTCCCTCTTCTTCCTTAATCCACTTCTACCTACAGTTATACCTACTTTGCCTTAGTCTTTCAAACCTTTCGTATATTTCGACATTCCTCATGACTTCCATGATCTCATTCATACATTCACTCCCTCACACAATTTTCTCCAACAATCTATCCGTCGACTATCCAATCCTCCTATTCACACTTTTTTTACATTTAATCCATTTACTCTCCCTTCCATCACTTCCTCTGAATGGAGGAAGTTCCTTCCTGGATCATTCCTTCTATGTACACTTCCTTAACCAACCTACTCCCTTCATAATTCAATACCTTCTCCTCAAAATTTAGCATTTATACTTTCCAATCTCCTGCATTTCTATCACATTGCTGATATTCCTATCTAACCCCTGTGTACTTTTTACACCCCCAACTTGTACATTCTCCATTCTCTCTCTTTCTTCCACAGTCCATACTTCTGCTCTATACATCATTATACTTTTCACACACACTTCCATAATCTTTATCTTCATACTCTCTGACACCCCAAACTTTCTTTCCTATACTATCCTCATTCTCTCTATCACTCCCCTTGATTTCTTTGTTACCATTTCAATATGTTCCCTACATGACAAGTCCCCTTATAGATTAACCTAAATATCTATAATTCTTAGCCTTTCCAATTCTGTGCCCCTCAATTTCTAACAAATACTTTCTACAATCTCTCCCTCCTTTCTTGTACACCATTTCTTTCGTTTTCTCCAGTCATTTCCAAACCCCTTTTATTCATTAGTTAAAATAAGTTAAAATAATCACAAATTGAATATTTGATTTTTTATTCACATTGAGTTGAGTATTTAAGTAAATTTTCTGACCTCATATTCCTATAAATGTTTTCCGAATCATTCTAATGGTTAAAACATTATGTTACTTCACGCTATGTAAACTATTTATTTGTAGTGGGTGTTGTTACTCCGCGCGATGTAAACTATTATTTGTAGTGGGTGTTATTTCCACTTTTGAAAGATCAAAATATTTTGGAAGTTCAATCGCTTTGATTTGCCTACAGTGTGGACAACTACGCTGTCCGCTTTGCCGACTTTTGGGTAATTTCTTACAGAACAGTCTGGCGTGCGAAGCCTTAAAATTCGGCTACGCACGAATTCGCCAACCCATAAATCCCCCGGTTATTATATTTACCTATGGCCCGAATAGGCGAAAAGTATGAAACTTGTAGACCTACAATAGTTTTTTATTTTTTCCTAGTTTTTATCGTTTCTGAGATATATCAAAAGTTTGTTAATTATTCGACGCATAATACAAGGTTCTATATGCGACCAATCTTTCAGCTTCCTTGTTTTAAAACCGAGTTTCTGAAAAATTATAATGTGGACCCGCCACTGATAACAAAATTTTTTAAATAAGAAAAGCACCGTCTTATAGATCTCGTAAAACGTAAAATATTTTTTCCCCTAACTTTGATTCTATGCGCTATAATTTAGATATATAATAAATGTTGTATGTCAGTTGCCATGGAGACAAATTGAAAAGTTTTAAGTTATTAAGTGTCATATCTTTGGAACCATAAGAGATGGACCCATCATGTGTGGTACTATTTTAAAGACAAGGGATATTAAAGTCTATAAAAATATACAGGTGTTACAAAAAAGTTTCTCCATTTTTTTGTGGTCAAAATCGGTTCAATTGTTCACCATGGGAAAATTGAGGTCCTTTAGTCTTAGATATGTTCTCCAAGTTTAATTTTTTCAACATTTATACGAACCGAGATATTTAAAGCAGTGCTTTTCCCATTAATTTTGCCTTGGATGCGAAGATGAGGAAGCCGCCTCCAGAAGTAGTCGGCAGCAAAAAGCTGCTTGCAAAAATACAACGGGGATAACAATGAATCAACTCCGAAGGTACCCAGCCATCTATGTCGTCCACGAACACCGCGCCTGTTGTTAGATGCACCCGTGTCGGTACCAATTCCGCCACCAAGTCAACAGGAAGATTCACCCTAGACATCAGGCTCATTGATTCCTTCAACAACACCAGCCGACGTTTCATCATTGCCACCAACTCCGGATGAAAAAATGGCTCTACCTCGTAATCCGTGAGGATCATCACTGCAATCTCTTCAAGTATTACTTCGCCGACAGCGAATAAGCCTCATTAAACGCTGACTATCACGACGCCAGGTAACGATATCGATTCAATCACTCACGAATTTTTCTTCAAGACGTGCCATATTTCATTACCTTTCACATCTTTGATCGCATCCAATGGCTGGACAAGATCATCATCAGTAACAATAATCCGACGTCCCGACGACTTATTTTAGTCAACTTCGATGTTGACTAACCGTAAAAGAAGTTTTTAATCATAGATACCATCAGGACTTAAGAACAAATAATAACTAAAATCAATATGCATCTAGTTCTCTACTTTTATCTTTTGTTCTAATGGAGCAAAATGAATAACAGTAACTAACTATTGGATTATAATTAGCTTCAATCAGCATTGTCAGTCAGTTAAAAGTCGCGAATAGAGTCATACCACGTATTATAAATATTAAGATGAATAAACTAAACACTTGAGACACACGTAAAAGAAAAAGAAAACGCTTGTCGACTCAAATATACTGTTTCTATTGCATTTTCCTATTCACCTTACTGAATAGCATAATATTATAATTGGTCGGATTTGATTAATAAGCCCGATAAAAGAATTATATATATGCGAGAGAAAATTCTTATCTATGTAGTCCATTAGACATCAATATCACCTCTAACTACTTTTCTGACAACAAGGAAAAGGCTCTTAAGTCCCAAACATTTTCTATTGTCTCAAACTTAAAAATTTTAATATTCTTTGGAAAAAAATAGATTCTTTTAACTATATATGTGGTCCGGCCTGTAAATTCTTCAAGAGTAAATTAGATGTAACACGTTCGTATAGTAATTCAAACTTATTACAATCACAGTACGTAAGTGCAGCATTATTTGCCGAGAAATAATGCAAAGAACTAAATAATTTTGTATCATTTTGCTAGATTCTGCTTGCTTTGGTCGCTCGGTTGTTTATAGAAATCTCTGACTGTCTAATTACCAAGCCAGCGACTGACATTTATCAACTTAATTAGAGCTATTGCACGAACGCAAGCACCCGTGCGCCGCGGCACATGGGACAATCCGCCAATGACCTTAATTCTATGTCAATCAGTTAGATTATTACACTTTCAACTGGGAATACGTTTAACTGCGTCAGCATATAACTCTATAAATGAAATTATATTGAATAAACAAATTATGTTGTTAATTTAACCTCATTTCCATTTCACGAGAAATGTAGGTTTGCTGTTTTATAAGAAAATTCACTTCCGCGTAAAATTATATATTACTAATCTTTATTTAGACTTTAACATTGTTTAATTGTGAGTTATCAAAATTTATTGTGAGTTATACAAAAGATTTAAACAAAATAAGTTTTGATTATAATATTTTTAAACCTTGACCCTAAGACCTTTTAACATCTAATTGCTATGTAATCTGTGTTTGCAATTTTCTAATGTGATTTATGGCGCTAGTGTATAATAACAACACTAGGAGGAACGAATGGTTCGACGTCGGCTTTGAGAGAGCCGAGAGCGAATGAAATGAAGCCAGAACGAAAATTTGCAGGGAGATACAAGAGCAACCAGATTAGACTACAACAGCAAAAGAAGAGCGGTCAAGACCTTGTGCAGATACAAAAAGCTGGAGCTTGAGATTTAAAGGTTTACAGAAATAAGTGACTGGCAGATGTGAAAAAACTTTATAAAGAGTTTAAGGAATCACACAACACCCAATTAGGTAACTGGGGATTACCTAATTGTGGATCTAGATGGTGTCCTAGAAAGATGAATTGGATACTTTAGTCACCTACTGAATGCTAATACAAACATCTAAGATACTCAACCTTTCGACATGGAGGAAGTAACACACGGGAATGAGGTGGAGCTTACGCGGAATGATGTAGAAGAGACCGTAAAGAAAACGGCCAGTCATTGCACCGCAGGAGGAGACCAAATCTCGGCAGATTTTAAGTATGGAGGAGCGAAACTCATCGATGAAATACACAACCTTATTAAAAACATTTGGTCAAGAGAGCAAATGTCAAAGGAATGGAATATGTCAGTTATTATATCTTTACATAAAAACAAGCGACAAGACGCATTGCGGAAACTTTAGGGGGGTTTCGTTGCTCAACGTAGGATACAAGATCTTTGTTAAAGTCCTCAGCGAGAGATTAAAGGCTTACACAGAAGCTTCTATCGGCGAATACCAAAGTTAGTATAGACATGGAAGGTTGACGACAAATTAGATGTTTAGTCTAAGGCAGACTCTGGAGAAGTGTAATGAATACAATATAACTGTTCACCAGCTGTATGTCGATTATAAATCCGCGTACGATAGTGTGTCCCGCCAACAGCTATACCACGCGTTGCAGGAACTTGGTATCCACTGAAACTGAGACAGCTCGTATGAATAACGTTGCTCCATGCGAAGAGTAGAGTCAAAGTACACGAGAAACTTTTCTACCAATTTGATATCTACAATGATCTCAAACAAGGGGACTCATTATCAGGTACCCTCTTCAACATCGCATTGGAAGCCGCCATGACGAAACTACCAACAAACCCGGGAGGCACAATATATAATAGAACATCCCAGAATCTCGCCTTCGCTGACGACATTGCTATGTCATCCACAGACACCGGACACCTATACGAGAACGTATAAACCCTAGACAACGACGCTAAGAAAATGGGGCTACACGTCAACAAGGAGAAGACAAAATACATGATAAACACTAGGAATTCAATCAGATGGCGGAACACTGACAAATTCAATGGTTACTAAAGGGTCAGCAAATTCAATGGTTACTAAAGGTTACTAAAGAGCAGCGGCCGGGAGCCGGTGTTTCTTTAGCTTCCAAAAGCTACTTAAGTATTACCTTGTCTCTAAAAAATTAAAACTTTTGGAGTATAAAACTATTAACAAGCCAGTGGTCTTGTATGGCTCAAAATTCTGGACTGACAGGCAGAAAGAGGAGAACCTACTGTGCGCCTTAGAGAGGAATGTCCTTCGCAAGATGTTTAGTTCTATGCACGAAAATGAGTCGCGAATAAGAACCAATAAACAAGTAAGACCTCTATAATGCTCCATAGATCATGTCAGGCATCAAGGCAAAAAGACTACGTTGGCTCGGTCCAGAGAATGGGAGTTCAACGGGTGCCAAAAAAATTTCTTAACTCAGGACCTATAGGTTGGATGACGATAGTTCTTAACTGGAAAAAGTTCTTAATTCAAGAACTTGGATAGCTGGATGACGTAGAGCAGGACCTTTGCATACTAGGAGTTTGAAACTGGAGACGGTTAGCTACCCGGAGATAGGACTGATGAAAATCTGTACTAGGCAAAACCCGGGTCCTCAATGAACTGTAGCGATATCAAAGTAAGTAAGTTCTATATTAGTGCTGAGTATGTCATGGTTTTGTCTAGGAGAAACTTGTTTCTCTGCGTAAGTGTGCAGCGTTTGTTCATGAGGGTAGAGCATTCCTGTCATGTTTCTCGCTTTGGTTGCTATATCGGTTATGCTTTGACTTCTAGCTATTCCTAGGTATTTGTCTTCATTCTTTCAACATATGTTGTTGCCATGTATTTGAACTTGTCTTTCTGGCGCTTTCTGGCCTCTTGCAAAAAATATTTTTGCGTTTTGTTAGTACTTTCTAGTCTCCACTTGTTGAATTAGGATCGTAGGGGCTTTGTTGAGTTTTGCAGTTTTCTTATAATTAGCTTTGAGCTGGCCGAGCTTATGTACACTATTTTGTAGTAGGCATGTATTGCGAACTCGATTTTACGGTGTTTGAAATATCGTTAATAAAGATTTCGGCGATAATCTCGTCTCCTGTGGTACGCTCGATAAAATTTTCTGATGGTTCTTGATTTATTGTGCCACAGAAACTCCTGTTGGTAAGGTAGGATTTTAGTGACTGGCACAGTTCCATTGGGTAACCATTTTGGAATAACTTTTATATTATTCCGTCGTGCCGTACCTTCTCGAATGCTTTCGAAACATCCAATAGTGGAATTCCAATAGGTGTGTTTTTATTGTAGCGTTTGGTCATGTGTCCGACCACTCTGGAAATCTGGTCGGAAGTAGAGTGATATGGTCGAAATCCGAAATGTTCGTTTTGTTATATCGTGGTTTGGATTTGGTTCGTTTAGTCTGTTGAGGATGAGTGTTTCATAGATCTTGTCGAAATGAGCTGTTTCCAGATTTGGGTCTGAAAATTGCGTCTGCATGTTTCCTCGTTGCCGGGAAGTAGGTGAGTTTAAAGCTTTGTTTATAATCTGGACATTACCTTTGGAGGTAGTAATTTAAAAATGAGTGTGTTTGTGGCCTATTTTAAAAATTTCCGTTTTTTATTTCTTCAAGAAAATGCTCTCCGAACTTGTAAACGACGAATGCCAAGTTTGGAGAGCATTGAGTTCCTATGTTTTCTATAAACGCGTTCAAACGAGGAGTTCAAAAGAGGAGTTCCTCCTTTTGTTTTCAAAAGAGGAGTTCCTCTTTTTCTTCCAAAAGAGGAGTTCCAATTTTTCAAAAGAGAAAAGTAAACTTGATGATGATATACGTGTACAACGTAACGATACGTTTGATGTACATTGCACGCGTCAGTAGCAGCGTTGTCCATAAGGAGAACAGGACTTGCTTTATCGGCTAATGATGTATCGGCTTCTGCTGGCATGCCCTTGATTTATAAGCTTCCTCATTTATGAGCTATTTCTTGATGAAATGAAAGAATTACTCTGAAAGAATTTCACATATAAGGAGACTCATTATTTGTGGAGAATTACTCTTTTGTCAAATATGAACACTTTCATTGTATTATGTAGTCTATATTTTAGTAACGTTAATTATTGATGATTTAATTTTTGTAATAAATATTTAAAATATCTTCATTTAATTATAAATGGTTTAATTTTTAGATTTTATATCTGCTAGGTAAATAATATATAGAATATAACAATAATGCTTTTTATGTAATTGATATCATTATAAATGCGTCACATAAATGTGTAACACGAACGACACACTTACATCAAACAAAGCAACTCTACTTTTCTTGGTCGGCGCTGCAACTGACAAGGTTGATACGTAGTGCACAAATATGATCATCAATGAGTATATTCATGATTTAATAACTCCGGTTCATGAGTTTTTTTTTTGAAATTATAAGGAATTCCTCTTTTGAAAATAAAAAAGAGAAACTCCTCATAAATAATTTTTACTCAAATGAGATATCTCATGAGGATTCCATTACAAGTCGGCTGTATTTCTTCTCAGTTGTTTTGAGGCCTCACAAACAAAACAGTTATTCCCTCATTTTCAGTTTAAAATGAGGTGTTCACTATTTGTTCAGCTCGTGTAGGGTATAAACTTTCTGCGCGTGTCTATATTGCGCGTATCTATCTCTATAATTTTGCGCGTGTTTGTATCTGCTTATGGTATCGGTATCTGCTGTTGAACATTTCTGTTAAGGTTGCTGAATTAAATTTGCTTTTGGTTGCTTTTTCGCTGTCCATTGGTTCTTTAATGGGTTGTCATTAGAGGATAATTCTGGTAATGGGGTGACGGTGAATTGTTGCCTAATGTCTTTTTAAATATCTATGTCTAATACGTCTGGGTGTTCTTTTCCATTGTGGGTTAGTTCACTTGGATCTGCAATTATTATGTTGCGATTTTCTGCATAACGCTCTAGTTTCTTCCGCCCGCTTGTGATGTACATTCCGCTGTTCCAAGAAGGGCTTTGTCAACTAAGATTGTTGGTGTTGAATAGCTGGTTAGAAGTGCATCTAAATCGTATTCATTGAGTGAGTGCAACATTAGGTGCAGAACGCTGCAGAGTTAGGGCTGAGTTAGCATTTTGCAGTGTTGAGTGTGTATTTCTATGCCATGTGCCTCAAGCGATTTTAGTTTTGGAAATTTTGGAATTAAAATGACGGTGCCACCTGTAGACCCTCTCTGTCGTTTCTATAGATTTCCGCAGAAATGCATTGAAACGTTATGATAATTGGCGTTTTCTTGGTGAATAATGATGCTGAGGATATTGACTAATAATTTGTTTTGATGGAATGAATTTGGCCTCTGCCTAAGTACTGAAATTGGCGTCGGTGATGTCCTCGTTGTAGGCAACGTCTTCTTCTCGTGTGACTCTCCATATCTTGCATCGATGTCAAGGATAATGGGAAAACAATATGAGAATAAGAGTAGAAGAAAATGATAATTAATTGGGAATCAAAGATTCAGCAAAAGATATGTCGTCGGATACTTAACCTCTTTTTTTGTCTCGCAGAAATTGAATTGTATTTTGTAGAATTTTAGTTTACTTATTTTATTTTCGTAGATTTAATATGTTGTTTGAGTAATTTAAATTTTATTATAACGCTTTAAGATCAGATCAATACTGACTGCGATCATTCTCGCTGAGCAAAAGGAAGTGACTAGGTCTTATTTCAGAATTAAAGTTCTGGACTAGCGCGATTGGGTTCTCGCAGATATTCAAAGACAACAACTCGAAAATTGCCTCTCTTGGATCACTGGTTTTTAATGGCTCCTTTGATGCGAATTTTCTGGGAAGGAAGCTGTTTCCGATGGATTCGTTGATCTGTGGCATGTTGCCTAAGCCGATGGCTTTCGACGGCGGCTGCCGCAAAAAAGGCGGAATTTGAAAGAAGACTGCTACAAAATGTCTAGGAAGGTTATACTTCGGATCAATGAAAACTCTCTTCCTGATACATTAAGATAATTTAAGGATCAAAGTTGCATCATTTCGTTGACAGTTTTCTAGTAAAAATGCAAGTGGTGGTAGTTTATAATAGGTGGTGGTCGCGCCAGCGGTGGAAATAGCAGCTTGATGCGGCCAAACTATCAAAGTATCTCATACAAAAACGCCTCCCTCGAAAATACGTTAAACTAATATCCAATCAGATTGTAAGGCGCCAAAAAGGTAAAAAGCTTAACGATCATTCAGGGAATTGTGGTAGGATGAGATTTCCTGTTAAACTTGCATAAGCCGACAGAAGTAAATTGTACGTTAAACGGTCGCCTTTCTTCGTTCATAAAAAAAAACTAGACACCGTAAAATTTAAATACGACAATGCAGGTGTGCATAGATCAAACAACGCGCTTGTCGTCCGGTAAGTACAAAGCTTTTGTCGT
>WYDF02252165.1:0-20528 GCA_009867245.2 Adranes taylori
GCGAGGGTAGCTGCGGGGGGAGCGAAGGGGTGTGCTGTCATTTTTCGCCCCTATTATTGTTCGTATTGAATATAAAGCGACCTATGTTAACATTGGAAAAGTTTTTGACCAAATGTTTCCTTGTAAATCTAAAAGGTTTCGCTCATGCTTTGTATGTGTTGTTAGGATTGTTTATCTCCTCATTATCATCTCTAAAAGCTATACGTACAATATCGAAACTTGATTTGGTTAGGTGGTGTAAGGTGTAATGTGGTGTAAGGTGTAATGTGGTGTAAGGTGTAATGTGGTGTAAAGTGTAATGTGGTGTAACGTGTAATGTGGTGTAAGGTGTAATGTGGTGTAAAGTGCTGTAAGAAATGCCACTGAAAAGAAAAGTTGTCCAAATGGTATAAGATTTCCTCATTTTTAGGAAAAATAACATATTTTGTGACCAATTCATTTTGACAAAACATTTCGCTTTTCGCAAATTGGTGTAAGTGTTATGTCATTAAATATACCACTATCATCACTATTATGTTCATCTTATGAGTCTGTAATGAAATCTTGCAAATTTTTATTAGCTTCCACATCTACAATGTTATCATTTGTGGATTTGGACTATACGTTTACCTATACGTCTCTCCCATCCAATGTTTCTGGGTTATTTCCATTCCTCTACTAAACTTTTCTCAATGTTGTCATTTTTATGGGTAATCCCATAAAAATATTATATCTATAGTAACCACAGATTAGTTCAAAGAACTATTAAACATCTTGGCCAAATTGGTATTCAAGTCCCGTAACTTTAGAACAGGTAACTTGAATGCGCCAAAAAAATAGTGAAAATATACCTTCGACGTCTATATGGTACAATCAACAACATTCAATATGGCCACTTGAAGAAGACAATGACCCAAAACGTCAAAGTCGTCCTTTTAAGCAGTAGAAATCTGATAACTGCATTAGTCACTTCGAATTGTTCTCTCAATTGCCAGACACAAATCCTGCTCCAAGTGGGACAATATATTTACTTGTCATGAAACTATGATCAGTCATTGGAGAAGAAATGAAACTGCGGTACGTCACCCGCTAATAGGAACTGTCATTCTCACACAAAAAGTTGTAGTACATTTGAGTGGTTAATGTAAGATGATTTCCCTTGGCAACACCCTGTATACAACGCAAATTTGTACTATTCACTTTCTTACTTAACGGACTGTAAATTTCATCCATACATATATTTAATATTAGAAATATGTTGACACATTTAGTCTCAAGAATATAAATTTCCTGAAACCATGGCGTTCTCATTTGAAATTTATTTATCGTCTACGGGAATTAACATATTTTCGAGTGTTTGCAATATACATATTTATACATTTTATGTCTTCGCGTATTAATCATATGAACATCACATAAATTACAATTTTTTTCTTGACTTTAAAGTATTTTTAGATTATGTTTGGATACATAAAATTTTTTATGATGATTAAATAGAATAGGTTACGCACACCGTATAGGTAGAAATCTGATGACGAATTTTAATATGTTTAATATTTGGCTAAGTTCCAAATAACTTTTTTTCAGATTAAAATGCAGCTTCTTCTTGCATTGATTCTTAAAAATAAGTTTTTTGATCAGTATACTTCTCCTGCGCTTTTAATTTTCAATCGCCAAATCCCAGCCTGTTATCATCCACCCCTGGACATAGGACCTTCCAGCCTTCTCGGATGCTGTCTCCATTGGACGATTCCTTTTGGCCATGTCGTCTTGTCTGGTCTTGCAACGTGTCCTGCCCAACGCCATTTCAGGCTGGCAATTATACATCCGTCACCTTAGTGCGTGTTCGGATCTCTTCGTTTTGCACTCGATCCCGTATGCTTATTCCCAGCATCGCCCTTTCCATCGCTCGCTAGCACACTCGATTTTGTGTGAGCGTTTTGGTTTTCTGGCCGTAAGTTACCACATGACTCATATACCTTTCTCTTCAAGTTAATGTCCATTTGTTCGATGCCTGAAAATAAACCCATGTTGCCCAAAAGCCGCCCACAGAAGTCACACAATCCATCTTGACTTCTGCCATCTGATTTTCTTTCTGATTTACTTCTGCCATCTGATTTTCTTTCCCCAGTTTGATTTTATGGCCGACTGTGGTAAATCACAGGGTTTGATGTTTAACCATACATTAGGGCTCAAAGCTCAAAATCTTCGTCTTCTGCATGTTCATCCTCAGTCCAGCCTCAGTCGGGGCCGTAGATTGACAAATCTATTTTGACTTGGAGTGTAGCATTCTCGTCGATGTGCTAAATGAGACTTGAGTATCGACAGTCAATTATTACCTTGTCTATGGCCGTCCATGGGGATTTTATAATTCATTGTCTTCACGAGCACCATATGCATTAGCTGGAGATGATCTATCGTACTAAAACCTTTTGGTTGGTAGAAGTAAAATTTATTTGTCAGGCGATCTATGACTATTATCGATAGCAGTTTGCCTCTCATTTTTAACATTGCGCCTGTTGTGTTGTTGGTTTTGTCTGGTGTTGTAGAAAAATAGCTCAAATTCCATCTCCACTCATATTTGCTCTTATGGGTATGGAGGCAAGCTCTATAATTTATAACCATCTCAACTATTAGGTGTATATACATTTTCGTTTCAATAACGCAACAACCAACTTTAAACTTGCCCCGCCACATTAGTAGTTTAGCCAGCAGCTATTGTTTTCTCCTCCTCCTTGCGATCCGATCATTCTTGAGTGGGCTCATTAACAATGTTTTTGAAAACAACTACGACCAGATTTAGTTGAGTTGTCAATGAATTTGACAAACCAATGAAGTGTTCACACAACGAACCGTACCAGGGGACGAGCCTCTAATCATAACGAATTCATTATTCATCACACCATAGAGCGGAAAGTCGGCCATATGTTTGTATCTCTTATTGTATCTGTTGTCTCTAATCCTCATCCATCTTTCCTGAATTTCTATATCATTCATCCTCATATCTACTTCATTGATACTCTCTTCCGCATTCCACATATTCTCAACCATCTTTCACTTGACAAGCCTATCCTTCAGTATGCACTCTTTCTGTCCTTTTCCCACTCACTTATGTTCACTCTTTTCTTTCCATCTTCCCAACATTACCAAAACTGTCTTTACAATTCTGTACACAGTCTTTACAATTCCATCACTTTCATCCCCCATTACCTTTCTATTACATCTTACTACTTTCGCCATTGCCTTATTCCAACAATTAAATTGCAACATTCTGCTGGCGTTGAATGAAATGAGTAATATGAAAAGAGACATTTCCAGACAAATGCATTCTCCTGCACGTCGCAATTTTTTGCGTTGACATGTAATAAACAAAGGATACAAAGATATTTTTATAGTTATTGATACATTCTCAAAATTTCCCTACACCGAACTCATCAAATATAAATCAGCAAAGAATCTTACTGCAGAGCTTCGTAAAATTCTAAATCGAGCTAGCTTATTCCGCCGCATTCCAACAAATTTACAAACTGATAATGGAGTAGAATATTATAATGAAACACTCAAGAAATTGATGTAATATGGAATTCATTTATATTCGGTGTATAGCACAAAAAGCTTCGATTGCAGAACGTGTAATTCGTACTATAAGAGAAATTATTCAGACGTTTTAGTTTGCAGGATTCTTATAAATGATGGAATTTATTACAAGACGTAACTGATGAATATAATAATAATATACATAGGACAATAAAAATGCGACCTGCAGCAGTTGAGAAAAAATATGAGAAATCTCTTTCAACTCCTAATATTCTCTTAAGCACTCCCACAATAACTCTCTCAAATTTCATCATCTCTCTTATACCCCACTCTTCACCCCAATATAACAAAATACTTCACCATTATCATATACCTCGCCTTTATTGAATCTCTAAACTTTCTTTTACACCATACAAGAAAAATTTATCCTTCCTGCTAGCCATTCCCCTTTTATTGCATACCATTACTCCCGTTTTTCCAGGATTCACTCTCAGCACTCTTTTGCTCATAAACTTGTTCACTCTTTCAAGTCAGATATTTCATCATCCCCTAAGTCATCGTTATTGCATCATTTTCTAAGCGACTGTTTCATCGAATGCCTCCTTCTCCTTCTCTGTGTTGCATAGTTAAAGAACGCCTCTCACTTGTTGCACTGGGGATCATATGAGCACAGTGAACATATATTACATAAGGATTTGATTCCTATATTTTAGTAGCACATCCATTATAAATCCCATTCATATTGGCAGCTCCATCAAAATCTAATCCACGAATTTTTGTTTCATGTAAACCACGGAGGTCATAGATTGCTATAGAATTGATAAAATATTCGCAAATTGTAAACTTGTTATCTCATGTCTCTACGTACCGCGCACATAAAGTCATTTGCTTTACTCCAGAAACGTCTGTTGTTTCATCTGTTGTTTCAACACTGAAATACTCTAATCGATTAGTTTGCTTGTTATCAAGCGATCAGCTACTTGCTTTCCCTTGTTTCCATTCGTTCGTTATTTTATCCTTTTCTTTGCCAAAAACGAAGTGCAAGTGGAAGGAAGGAGAGGAATATTAAAGGAACGGGAGATTTGAAGAGATGATCAGCAGAAAACTAGATAGGTAGGAGAAGATAATTTGGTAAATGACACAATGGAAGAACAACGGAAGAAAGCAGAACAATGGAAGAAGGCAAAAGAAGAAGGATTCGAAAACTGTTAACAACGGTATGATGGAATGTGGCAGGATTAAAGAATAAAATTGCGAGAACAAAAGTTCAAAAAATATTTAAAGACATTTGATGTGATAAGCAGTTTAATGGAAACGTGGGTAGAATTAGAAGGGTGGAAAGAAATTGAGAAATAATTGCCGGAGGGGTATAATTGGAAAGTTCAGGGGGGGAGGCAATAATAATGCACTCTAAGGGTAGAGGCATTGAGGGAATCATCATGAATGTCAGAAGTGGGGGCGCGAAAACAAGGTATGGGAATGGGAAGGTGCTTGTGGGATTAACGATAATGGGAGATTGGAATTTTAGAATTGGAGAGAATAAAAGCATATATATAGGGACAGATGGGTTGAAAGGAGATCGAAGGATAAAGTCACTAATGTTGGACGAAAGAGGTTTCTAGAATGGGTTGAAGAGGAGGAATGGATGTACCGATGGGAATTGGGAAGAAGAGTTCACGTTTAGAGGTCAAGGAGTAGGAATATATTTGTCGATTATTCTCCAGTGGAATTGAAATGGAATTTAGGTCTTAGAGGGCATGAAAATATAGAGGAATCATTCCGTTTTGGATCCAATGTTATCCCCGGTTTCTATTCTAAATCTTGCTTAAATATGTGTCCTGCTTACAATGAGCTTTAGAATTTTTCCATGGTGCATAAGGTTTATTAACAACTGATCCAAATTTTACATGCGTACATTTTCCTGTTCCAAATTGATATATATTGATGATGTAAGGAATCAGGGATACATATCCCCCTAGTAAGTTCATTCTGTGATACGGCATATAAAAATGGCGTCGCAGTAGTAAAAAAACCAGTAGTCTGAGTGAGTCATGTAGTGTTGCCTAGTCTGTCGTAAGTCATCATAAAATAATTTAAACTGAGTACAAAATTCTTCTCGTATCATTTCCACTTACTTTAGTTACATTTTACTTACTTGACAAAAGCTAACATTTCTTTAATACAAATATTAACAAATAATTTTAAAGGAAACGCAAGATCGTTTAACACAAGAGGAAGATGCCCGCAATATGCTTAATCAGCAGAAGAAAAAGCTGGATCAGGAACTTGCCGGCACCAAGAAGGACATCGAAGATTTGGAACTTAGCGTCCAGAAAGCGGAACAGGATAAGGCAACGAAAGATCACCAAATCAGAAATCTGAACGATGAAATTGCTCATCAAGATGAACTCATCAATAAGTTGAATAAAGAAAAGAAATTAGGCGGCGAGAGTAATCAAAAACTTTCGGAAGAATTACAAGCGGTTGAAGACAAAGTCAACCATCTCAACAAAGTCAAATCCAAACTGGAGCAGACTTTGGATGAGTTGGAAGATTCGCTGGAAAGAGAAAAGAAACTCAGGGGAGACGTAGAAAAATCTAAGCGCAAAGTAAGTTATTTAGGTTAATATTTTTTTCATGTGACTTAGCAACATTATTCAATAGGTTGAAGGTGATCTGAAATTGACCCAAGAAGCTGTCAATGATTTGGAACGCAACAAAAAGGAGTTGGAACAAACCATCCAGCGCAAAGATAAAGAACTCTCCGCGATATCAGCGAAATTAGAGGATGAGCAATCTCTTGTCATCAAACTCCAGAAACAAATCAAGGAATTGCAAGCGCGCATCGAAGAACTCGAGGAGGAAGTTGAAGCCGAACGACAAGCACGTGCCAAAGCTGAGAAACAACGATCCGACTTATCGCGTGAACTTGAAGAACTTGGTAAGCAAATTTTTCTTCATTTCGCTGGTATACTTATGGATACTTTTCACATTTCGTCATCAGTTTCTTACAACGAAACCAATTAACTTAAACCAAAAATTTGAGAAATTTCAGAGACAATTGATTTGTCACACTGATATTAACAAAAGTATTTTCATTCTATCTTCCTAGCATTAAAATTTGAGTTCTGTGCCAGTCTGAACACAGATTAAGTATTAAGTACTAAGTATACTTAGTAACAAGTACTTAGTACTAGTACTTATTACTAATACGAAGTACCCAAGTACTTAATACTTAGTACTATGTATTTAATAGTTAGTACTAAATATTAAGAATTTAATTTCTTATACAAAACAACCGTATAATTATGACAATATTTACAACACTTTCGTTTAATTAATTAGATTAATTTAATATACAATGCAAATTGTAGGTGAAAGACTTGAAGAAGCTGGTGGTGCAACATCCGCACAAATCGAACTCAACAAGAAGCGCGAATCGGAATTGGCGAAATTGCGAAGGGATTTGGAGGAATCGAATATCCAGCATGAAGGCACCTTGGCCAATTTGCGGAAGAAGCACAATGATGCCGTTTCGGAAATGGGCGAGCAAATTGATCAATTGAATAAGATGAAGTCAAAGTAAGTTTAGCATTTGATATTTTTAGGTTATTTTTATTTCAAGTTGGAATGTAAATATTTTTGGAGCGCACTGTTTTTAGAAAACCTTGGATCTACTCTTGCAGCAGGAATCTGTTAGGGTTTATTATGGGGTTATTATCCAAATGTGTTTAAAATTGGACAGTAATGAGCGTCTTCTCGTAAATTAGGTATTAATATTAGACTCATATTCATATTAAATAGAGTTTAATTTTGTGGTACATTTTGAAACACCTTTTTGAGTGATCATAAATTTTTTACCAAATTAAAAGGTACATCAAGTAATGTACAAAGAATCTTTAAAACACAAAGTAATAAAATAATGTTGTTTATTCTATTATTCAGTCAATCAATCAAAAAATCCTTTATTGGTATAAAAAATACAAATCGCAACATTCTAAAAGTAAATGTTTACAATGCGATTATAGCTTTTAATAAAGAATAATTTGTATACTGATTCATTTCATACAAAAGAAAGAGAATAGAAATGTTTAGAATGCGATTCTAGCTTTGCACTAAAAAAGACATGCGTATTCGTACTGGTAGATTTTTCTCGCATTTGAAAATTTGGTGATTCTACCATTCAATTAATCAATCAATCAATCAATCAATAAAAGCTTTATTGGTATAAAAAAACAAAACAAACTGCAACATTCTAAAAACTAAAAGTTTACAATGCGATTATAGCTTTTTAATAAAGAATTATTTGATAAAATTCATCTTTTTTGTTATTCCTTGCATACAAAAGAAAGAGTATAGAAATGTTTAGAATGCGATTCTAGCTTTGCAATAAAAAAGACATGCTTATTCGTACTGGCAGATTTTTGTCGCAATTGGAAGTTTGGTGACTGTATACCTATCTACATTACCCGCCAAACATCTTTCTTCATCACTACTTTTCACTTCAGTACATGCGTTTACCCAGTGTTCCCACATTTCTTCATCTCATCCAATATCTCTTTTCCCTTCTCCCACATCTAAATCGCACAAATCGTGAGTTTCTTTGCCATGCTTACATCTGCTGTCATTACTCTGACATTCACTCCTCATTCATTGTACTAAAATATTTCCTATTAGATCTCCGATTCCTCAATCATTCCTCAATATCATTCCCCCTTAATTCAACTTCATTCACAGCTTCGGATTTTCTCGAACCATCTTTCCGTAGACCATCATATTCTTTAATTCATTCTTTCCTCGCGTTTGCCTATTCATTCAAACAACTACCTCATCTGTATCCTTCAGATTTTTAAACTAAACCATTTTCACCTATCTCACATTCTCATTCACCAACACCTTTCTCTCATACTTTACTAACTTCTTTATTTCTTTATGCCAACATTTATACTTCCCATATTCTTACGAAACAATTTCACGAGATGTTGACTCCAAATTGTCCACTCCAATTATCCTCCTCACTACTCCACACATGAACCTTTCCATCTCCTTTAGTTTACATCCCATACCTCCGCTCCATATAACAATATACTTTGCGTACACAAACTTCCATTATTGTGATTGTCGTTCTCACGGAATCACCAGATTTCCTTTCCCACACACATCTTAACCTTGCCTTTTCTACTTTTGCTATTTTCACTGCTAACTTTACATGTCACATTTCCTCCTAACTCAAATTTGTCTTTATTGCTGCTCCTTCCACCTCCTTTTTTACGCACCATCATTTTCGTTTTTTCCACATTCACCTGTAAACCTCTATTCTTCATATACTTATTCACCCTTTCAATCATTTCTTCTGTAGTTTTTGTTAAACACACAAAATCATTCGCATATCCCAATAACCACACTTTCTTTTCCCAAGCATCACCCCTCCAGCTTGTCCATTTCTCAAAATATTTTCCAAATCCGACATGTAAATATTAAACAAACTCCCGCTAATTGGGCATCCCTGTCTTACTCTTGTCCTTGCAGCAAACCATTCAAACATGTAATTCTACACTCTAGCTCTTACATTTATCCCTTCGTACATTCTTCTTACAATCCCAATTAATCTTTCTGACATTCTGACTTCTTGCGTCCTCTCACAATGTTATCCAAAGCTGCTTGGTAATCCAAAAACAGTATATATAGTTTCTTTCCGGTACACAACTGATTCATCATGTAATTTATGATTACTAAATTATCAGTTGTGCCTCTTCCCGTATAAATGCATTTTGCGGTTTTGACAACATCCTGTTCTCACTCAAATATCTCACAATTCTTTTATACATTATTCTTCCAAATAACTTATAAACTCCATTCATTATTGTAATCGCCCTATTATTCTCCACCTGCGTTTTATCTCCTCCCTTATACATCTGTATTATTTCACCTTCTTTCCATTCTTCTGACATACCCTTCCTCTCATTCCAAATCTTCTTATAAGTGCCCCAATTCCTTTCTTAATCAGACAACGGCAAACGTCACTAGGAATTCCGTCAGAGCCTGCCGCACTTCTCCTTCTTTCATCTTATACCTCTTCTTGTTTCTCTTATACTTCCTCTTCCTTTATATTCTACCATTTCCACTCATCCTGCACGCCTCCTTTCCCTCATATTCGCTCAGCACTTGTTCTCCCACACTTTTTTACTCCATTTTACTCTAAATTTACTGTGCTTCATTATACTCCTTCCATTCCAATTCCCCTTCTCTAACTCTTCTCAACACTTGTCTTAACTTGTTTTTCTCCTTACTCCATTCTTCATCAAAACCATTCCAGTCCATCAAAACCATATTTCCCTTTCCATCAGTTTAGCTCCCTCCTATTCATATTCCGCGTGTTCTCTTGCATCACCTCTTATTTGCTTTTCGTTTCCTCCCATTTTGCATTTTTCAACCTTTCCTTAAATTCCCTTTTTTTTATTGTGCCATTTGAACCTATTTTCTGTTTCCCATATCCTGCCCATTTGTTTCTTTTCCTTACCTGTCCTCCATTCTTACCTCCATTGTGCCTCTATTCTATTATATCCTATTCTATTATACAATATTCCCTAATTTTCAACAATATTGTACTATTTCTAAACGATATTTATCGTAGGGCTGAAAGAGATCATGCAGCTATATATAGTGAATTACAACAAACGCGTACCGCAGTAGATACAGTTGGTCGTAATAAGGTATTAAACTCAAACATGCTGATGACTTAGCATGGATCTCTAAAAGCATGACCAGAAATATAATATCATCCATATTGTGTATCCATATTGTGTTTGACAAGTATTTGTGTATGTATTTGTACTGTGATACTGTATATTTGTACTGAGTACTGTGTATTTGTACACTGAGTCTACTGAATATACCAAGTGTACTGAGTATACTTAGTTTACTCATTAAGTATGCTATAACTTGTTCACTAAGTATACTCAGTGAGTACTCTGATTATTTAATACTCAGTATATTTAGTACTCAATATTTGTACACTGAGTATACTAAGTGTACTGAGTATGCTAAGTTTACTCAATAAGAATGCTATAACTTGTTCACTAAGTATACTCAGTATACTTAGTTAGTATACTGACTATTTAATACTCAGTGTACTGAGTATTTAGTACTCAGTGTACTGAGTATTTAGTACTCAGTATACTGGGTATTTGAACTGAGTATTTAGACACTGAGTATACTAAGTGTACGGTGTATACTTAGTTTACTCAATAAGTATGCTATAACTTGTCCGCTAAGTATACTCAGTATACCTAGTAAGTATACTGACTATTTAATACTCAGTATACTGAGTATTTAGTACTCAGTACACTGACTATTTGAACTGAGTATTTGTACACTAAGTATACTAAGTGTACTGAGTATACTTAGTTCACTCAATAAGTATGCTATAATTTGTTCATTAAATTTACTCAGTATACTTAGTAAGTGTACTGAGTATTAGTACTCAGTATTAGTACTCAGTATTAGTACACTGAGTATTTGAACTGAGTATTTATACACTGAGTATACTAAGTGTACTGAGTATACTTAATTTACTCAAAAAGTATTCTCTAACTTGTTCACTAAATATACTTAGTGAGTATTCTGACTATTTAATACTCAGTATACTGACTATTTAGTACTCAGTAAAGAGTATTTGAACTGAGTATTTGTACACTGAATATACTGAGTATATTAAGTATTCTCAGTAGTATCCTGTGTGACTCAGTATACTTAGTGAGTATACTGAGTATTTGTTTGTACTGAGTTATAATGGATATTTGTATTGTAATATTTTATTGTAGTACAATATCATTTATAACTGTCCTCTTGTTGATATACTATTCGCTTCTCCATTTTAATTGACCAATCACGAAACGTTTTGGCTAATAGAATGAGAACAGTTGTAAGCCCTAGAAGATTTTAAAAATTTTAATAATAAAAATATAGTTTAATTATTGGTTTTAAATGATTAAATTAGCGAAAAATTATAAAGAAAAATAAATTTACTCATTAATTTTTTTAAGTTATATTTGAAAAATGATAAAATATTTAATATTTTTGATTTGAGCAATATTTTGAGAAAAGCAACAGAGGTGGAGTTACCTGGCTTTACGTAAAATTTAAATTTATGAAATTTCCAATTTCAATGAAATAATGAAAATTTGAAAACAAAAATCACAAAATGTGGTCCATTTGGAAGAATAAATAAAAAATAAGTATAAATAAGTCCATGACTCCATGTGTTGTACCTTTTTCTCGGCTCTATGAAAAAGTACGAATCTATATGTTCTATCGTTAGATAGGTTTTGAATGTAGCCATGAAGTAGGTCTGGTGATATTATTTCGAAATGATATTTAAAAGTTGAAAATAGAAACAAACCGAAAAATGCGCGCTTTCCATGGCTTTGATTTTTTTCGACTATGAGAAAAGTCGTGGAGTGACTGCACGGCACATAGAAAAGCTTATTTTAGGTCGCGTACAAAAATTTTGTAATTTAAACGTGACCTAGAGTAAACTTCGATCGTTTTCATAGAAAATAATTAACTTATCACATTTAATTAAGACTATACATAATTTCTACTAAATAAAACATTTAAAATCTTAATTATACGCGGACTCTTTGGAAAGAATAGATATTTTCTTACTTTTATAATTTCATATTTTTATATTTGACGCAAAATCTGATCCTTTTATAAATAAACCATTCGTGTTTCCCAAACACATTAGTGATTTATAAGAAATTGTCCGATAAGTAGAAAGTTCGTTGTATCTGCCAATTAAAATGGAGAGAGATGTTTTAACTGTATTTGTCTACTTTTACATGTTTTTGTTTTACTTATTTATTTGCTAGGGCTGAAAAAGACAAAGCTCAGTACTTTGGTGAACTCAATGATTTAAAAGCAACCGTTGATCATATATCTAACGAAAAGGTCAGCAACAAGTCAACGGAGTCTAATAGATTTATTTATTTATTTTGCTACGCCAAAGCTTTCTAATTATTTTGATTAATAAAATATTATTTTGCAGCAAACAGGCAAAAAGATTAATTGGTATAATATTTATTATTTTTTCATTGTTTCGTTAGTTTTATATATTCTAAGTTGTTTTAGGCCTTAACAAGATAATTAATACATAATATTGTATAACTCTAAGAGTGAAACTAACGTATCGTATATTTCTGTGTATAACAACGACCCCTTAGTTTAGTGTATTTTTATATAATATTTTAAATACTATAAGTGACACTTAATTAAATTTTCATGTTGTGAATACAGATTGTTTGCATTTGACACTGGCGAAAAACCATATAAATAATTATACGATTGAAGCTTTAAGGAAAACATACTTAAGCTATTTCATAAACGTTCGGAAGGTGATTCAGTTTCGCATCTTCAAATACGCGTAAAAGTATATTACAGAAAAAAACCCACACAAATGTTCAGAATGCGATTCTAGTTTTACAATAAACTCTTCTTTAACTGTACAACAAACGTATTCACACTGACGTAGTGAAAAAAATTCTTCTAGCATCTTTTGTGTCATTTTGAAACTTTATTTCTTCTGTTCTGATTCTATATTTATCACAACTCTTCAAACCACTAATACAGTTTCTACCTGGGTCAATGAGAAGTCGTTCCAATACTCGGCCGTTTGCTGCCATGCCCATGTTGAACGATGAGACCACATACACTCCAATTTCTAGAGTTTCAAGTAACACAAACACTATTTTTGGGGATCCAGACTATATTATTGAAGCGTTAGACAAATACTGAGATTATAAGGAAAACATACATTAAGCTTTTTCATACTGGCAAAGAAAAACGATACAAATGTTCGGAAGGTGATTCTAGTTTCGCATTTTTAAATACCCTAAGTGTATGTAACAGCGAAAATCCCATAAAAATGCTCAGAATGCTATTCTAGTTTCACAATAAAGTCTTCTTTAACTATACAACATACGTATTCATACTGACGTACTCATAAAGAAATCACTAAACTAGTCATCATTGTCATTACGAATCTCAGCCACTCCATCATCACTGTCATCAGTGATCACATAAACTTCATAACTTTTCATATAAACTTCATTATTCTCAGTGCCAATCCCACATTTCTTGAATGACTTGATAATATCTTCCTTCTTTACACCATTCCAGGCTGTAAAGACCCACTTGCTAACTTATTCTATAGTTGATTTCCTGACACTTCCTGAAGGTATCAGATATGCATCAGCTCCTTGCATCCACCTGTTCCATATTTATCTCATCAGGGCTTCGAATGGTTTGTTAATGAAATATCCAGGAGTTGTAGTTCGGTTGTAAGGACACCGGGAATTACAGCCAGGTGTGCCTTAAACTGATCAGAATGTAGCATAGCTGTGTTCCTATCAAGTCCTCCAAGTCTTTTGATCCAAATCTCATCAAACCACATTTTCATCCCTTCTTGATTCATCCAGCCCACTACTGGATTCTTTTCCTTTGGCAAGGTTTTCCTTTTAAAAATTAACATGTTAGAGGGCACTCTGTTAGAGGGCGTATCAGAGTTGAGAAGAACTTCATCCATATTACCCAATCTGACTGGAATCAAAATGAAAATGTTTTCGTAAGTTGATAATATAAGAGTGAAATTCCCCAATTTTTCCTCATAAACTGCTGGCATTTTTGAGCAAGTTTGGTGCGTGCCCTCATACAAAAGCCATTGCTCTTCAAGAGGAAACACAATTTGGGTGTTGATTTGTTTCCTTTTTTGCATTTCTCTCGCAATCCTTTTTGCATCTTCCATGACAATTTTTGTTGAATGGTACTGGCACGTTGGCCTTCAATCCAGTATTTGAACTTTGGTTCCAATTGTAGTCACATTGCTCGTAGAGCCTTCTTCATTCTAGGAATCTTCAAAAGCTCTTGAGAAGGCATTTCTCTTCATAAAGAGGAAACACCATTTGGGTGTTGATTTGAAGTCCTTTGTTTTCTTTCTAGCATTTCTCTCCTAATTCTTTTTGCTTGTTCCATGACCATTTTTGTTGAGACTGCACAGCCCCTGGCACACAGACCTTCAGCCTAGTGAGCCTTATTCATTCAAGGAATCCTCAGAAGCTCTTTTTCCTAATGTCCTCGACTGTTTTCTTGTAGATCTCAATTGTATTATTGTAGATCTAGTTGGTAAGAACTCACTTTCTAACTTTCTTCCTCCTGCATGACACCATTCCAGGCGAATTTCTTCTAGTGTTGGTTTCCTGACACTTCCATTAAGAGTCCGATTTAAATCAGCTCTTTGCATCCACCTGTTCCATTTTTCTCTCATCAGGGCTTTAAATGTCTTGCTAATAAAGATATCCAAGAGCTGCAATTGGCTTGTTAGTCCACAGGAAATTACAGCCAGTTCGGTCTTTGACATTCCTGCTTCCCTTCTTGCCTCCTGTGTTAGGTATGCCCTGAACTGATCATAAACTAGCAAAGATGTCTTATTCCATTCATACTGCCATCATCTTGATTTAGCCAGCCGTTTTCTTGAACATCCGGTCAAGTACTCCTGGAATCTTTCCCTTTGGCAACTTTTGAAAATTAACATGGGAAGCAGCTTGGTGCCATCAGCTAAGCAACCCCTAACGACTCTATAATGTGTTTTTTTCATGTCCATTTGTTTTAATAGCATGTTTTCTTAAACCTTTTGTGAACAATTGCCCTGTTAGAGGGTACATCAAAGTTGAGAGGAACTTCATCCATATTTCCAATCTGATTAGTATCAAAATGAAAATTCGTAGGTTGCTGATGTAGGAGCTAAACCGTACAATTTTCGCCTCATAAGCTGTTGACATTTTTTCAGCAACTTTGGGATGTGTCCTCATAGACATGCTATTTTTCTTCATAAAAAGGAAACACCAGTTGGGTGTTGGTTTGAAGCCCATTGTTTCCTTTTTTTGCATTTCTCTCTTAATCCTTTTTGCTTCTTCCATGACCATTATTGTTAAGGCTGCACAGCCACTGGCACATAGGCTTTAAACCCACAATCTGTGTTTTTGTTCAATTGTGGCCACATTCCTCGTAGAGCCTTCTTCATTCTAGGAATCTTCAAAAGCTCTTCAGAAGCTAAAAAGAACCAACATAAAGGCCAGAAAATATAAGAAGGGTCAAAGATCAGAAGCCAAAATGATCAAAAGGATAGGTCAGAACGGCAAAACGTCAAAAGGGTAAAAGATGTCAAAACGGTCAAAGACCAGAAAATCCGAAGCTAAAAAGATGAAAACGGTAGAAAACCAAAAAGCTAGAACGATAATACACAGAAAAATTCGATATTTTTTAACTAAAAATAGTTTTAATTATTTGAAGTTTGCTTAATATTTAATGTAACTTGAAGTGCTCATTTATATGCACCCCAGCGCTTTTATATTGTAATTATGTAGTCTAACGTCAATGTGGATTCATGTATAACTTCAACAGTTTTTTATTTGTTGATCTTTTGGTTTATCTTTAAAACCTAAAAAACATTTACAATCTGTTACAATTATTAATTAATATATTAGGCGGCTTGCGAAAAAGTTTCCAAACAATTGCAACAGCAATTGAACGATGTCCAAGGTAAACTTGACGAGACGAATCGTACGCTGAATGATTTCGATGCTGCCAAAAAGAAATTGTCAATTGAAAATAGCGACCTCCTACGTCAATTGGAAGAAGCGGAATCGCAAGTGTCACAATTGAGCAAGATTAAGGTTTCACTCACCACCCAATTGGAAGACACTAAGAGGTAATTATTATTATCATTGAAAAGCAGAGAATCTTAAAATTTGTTATAATTGGATAGATTGGCCGATGAGGAAGGAAGAGAACGTGCCACGCTCTTGGGCAAATTCCGTAACCTTGAACACGACTTGGATAACATCCGTGAACAAGTTGAAGAAGAGGCGGAAGCTAAAGCTGACATTCAAAGACAATTGAGCAAGGCCAACGCTGAATCACAATTGTGGAGATCAAAATACGAGTCAGAAGGTAAGCTCTTGGTAAACATGCTTTAGAAAGATCATTAATCTTTCTGTTTCCTATTAGGTGTTGCTCGTTCGGAAGAACTTGAAGAAGCCAAGAGAAAACTGCAAGCTCGCTTAGCTGAAGCGGAAGAAACCATCGAAACATTGAATCAGAAAACGATTGCCTTAGAAAAAACTAAACAACGATTGGCGACGGAAGTTGAAGATTTACAGTTGGAAGTTGATCGCGCCACTGCCATTGCTAATGCTGCCGAAAAGAAACAAAAGGCATTCGATAAGATCATTGGCGAATGGAAATTGAAGGTTGATGATTTAGCTGCGGAACTTGATGCTTCGCAAAAGGAATGCCGCAATTATTCCACCGAATTGTTCAGACTTAAAGGTTAGGCCAAAATCATAAAAAATGTAACATCTAGAAATTAAACGCAATATTCAATTTTTTTTGTAGGAGCTTACGAAGAAGGACAGGAACAACTTGAAGCCGTCCGCCGCGAGAATAAAAATCTTGCCGATGAAGTTAAAGACTTATTGGATCAAATTGGTGAAGGTGGTCGTAACATTCATGAAATTGAAAAGGCCAGAAAGCGTTTGGAAGCGGAAAAAGACGAACTGCAAGCCGCCTTGGAAGAAGCTGAAGCTGCCCTGGAACAAGAAGAGAACAAAGTTCTTCGCAGTCAATTAGAATTGTCACAGGTATGGCAATTTCCTGACTAATTGTTACATCGCTGTAAATCAATTGTAATCTACTATAGGTAAGACAAGAAATTGACCGTCGCATTCAGGAGAAGGAAGAGGAATTCGAAAACACACGTAAGAATCACCAACGCGCCTTGGATTCAATGCAAGCGTCACTTGAAGCCGAAGCGAAAGGCAAAGCCGAAGCTCTACGAATGAAGAAGAAACTGGAAGCCGACATCAACGAATTGGAAATTGCTTTGGATCATGCGAATAAGGTTTGTACATTACAAATCTTGTTTTCCAGCAAGATGTACTTCTTAATGTTACTATTTCGTATATTATAATAGGCTAACGCTGAAGCCCAGAAAACGATAAAACGCTACCAACAACAACTGAAAGAAACGCAGAGCGCATTGGAAGAGGAACAGCGTGCACGCGACGAGGCACGTGAAGCGTTAGGTATCAGCGAACGTCGTGCTAATGCTCTGCAAAATGAACTCGAAGAAAGTCGAACGCTATTGGAACAAGCTGACCGTGCACGAAGACAAGCCGAACAAGAACTGGGAGATGCGCATGAGCAACTTAATGATCTATCTGCGCAAAATTCATCGATATCGGCGGCTAAGAGGAAATTAGAAGCTGAATTACAGACGTTGCATAGCGACTTAGATGAATTACTTAACGAAGCTAAGAATTCCGAAGAAAAAGCAAAGAAGGTAATCATTTACAAACATCGTATATAATAGAATATTCTATTTGTTTATGTATTTTAAAAGGCTATGGTTGATGCTGCCCGTCTTGCAGACGAACTTAGAGCTGAACAGGATCACGCTCAAACCCAAGAGAAATTGCGCAAAGCGCTCGAAACCCAGATTAAAGATCTTCAAGTTAGATTAGATGAAGCAGAAGCCAACGCTCTTAAAGGTAAATTAGTGGATTAACTCTTCTTCAACATTTCGTTAATTATATCAATGCGAACACAATGGATTTGATTGGTATATATTTGATTTAGGTGGCAAGAAAGCAATTGCAAAATTGGAACAGCGCGTGCGCGAACTAGAAAATGAATTGGATGGTGAACAGAGGAGACATGCCGATGCGCAGAAAAATTTGAGGAAATCTGAGCGTCGCATTAAGGAGTTGAGCTTCCAAGCGGAAGAAGATCGCAAAAACCATGAACGTATGCAGGTAAAATATTTTAACTTTATATATATATAATAGCAAATTATAATTACGGGTAAGAATTATTAACAAAGTCCTGTTGAAATTAGTGTAACCATCTGTCAGGTTTTTAAGACAGCAGCCCCCCTTGCCCCTTCCTGTGTACGTACATGCCAATATTCATGTTTTAAAAGTATTATTAATATTATTGGAAACATATGTTCATAAATAGTATTATTACTATATCAAATAATATATTAATTTTGTCTTTTCACAAAATGATCTTTTTGCTGGAATTCAAAGTTACGAGAATTGCGTTATCAAAAAAAATATTTTTTTACGCTAGGATACGATTCTAGGTTAACCAAAAACACTACTTGCATAAACAAACGGCACCTGTTCATCAAACTGAAAACCAAACTGAGCGCGAATTTAATTTTAAAGACCAACGTATAATAAAGTTAGTCATAAGGTTATTCATATTCGTGAAAAACCATTCATATGTTTAAAATGTATAAGAGTTTTTCCTCCAACATATATATTAGACAAACACCATCTTATTCATTCCGCTGAAAAAGGCGTTCAAATGCGGTTCTAGCTTTTAAGTAATGAGCAACATTGAAATGTTTAGAATGCGATTCTAATTGTACATTAAAGAGCCATTTCGTAAAACCCATTCGTATTTATGCGGATGAAAAACAATTCAATGTTTACAATGCGATTGTATTTTTTTAATAAAGGACAATTTGATTAGATTTATCCATATACTTATTCATTTCATTCAGGAGAAAGTATAGATATGTTTAGAATGCGATTTTAGCTTTGCAGTAAAAGAGACCCACACGCACTCGTAATGGCAGAATTTTCTCGCAATACGAAGTTCGACATTGTAGTACCAATTCAAACTGCCTAGATTTATGTATTGAAACAGTGCTGCTTAAAACACTAGTTTGGAATCAAGATTCCACGAACGTCTTTCTAAAACTCGTTTTATGTATTCTATATATTTCATACTTTGTATATACATTATAATATATTAAAGATAAAAAGTATGTAATTACCTACTTACCTTTGTCTTTTTCAAGTATGGAACTTCTCAAAATTGATGTCCAAATTAAGCAACACACGCAGTATACATGTAATGCGAGACGCAAAACAAACACACGGTTAGGTGTTCCTAGTTTATACGCACCTTTAGATCTGGTGTTAGGAACAGATAAATATCTTCTATCAAATATACAGGTTTTGTTTATTTAAGTCTTTTCTGGCTCAAACACAAGCCATAAATAACATTACATATGACGCACTAGTTCTGCCCGATCTGTTAATTTTCACCACACAGTTTTGCACTTAAGCTCTTTTACCGTTAACTATATCTATACAATTATTTTCAGCTGAAACTGTTACTTGTCTACTTAAACATAAATCCTTGCAATTTTACGCAAAATTTAAATAAGAAATTGTATCATTTCAATGGATCAATAAATATCAATTGCGATATATGCAACTGGCTTTACATTAGCAAAGCATAGAGATGCTAAGTGACAAGAGTAGGCAATAAAGATGTATTATATAAAAATGTTTGTTGATTTTGTTATTTTTTATCGCTATTTATTATAGTAGTGATTTATAAAAATGTTTGTTAATAGATTATTTAATATTTTCGCAAAATTCCAACAACAATTATAAATTCTGTTTAATAATTACATTATACTTATATAGGACGAATAAGAAGATGCATTTGTACATATATAATTAAACCATACAAATTCTTTGTTAGTTGTTAAGACAATTGAGTTGTTAAGACAAGAGAAATCATACAAATTCTTTTACATAACAGAAATGTATGCTGTTAATTACTTCATAATTAATGTTTCCAAATTTAATGTTAATGTTTTATAATTCATGTTTTTAAATTATTTTATTTCTATACGTATAGGATCTGGTAGATAAATTGCAACAAAAGATTAAGACCTATAAGAGGCAGATCGAGGAAGCGGAAGAAATCGCCGCACTGAACTTGGCCAAATTCCGCAAAGCACAACAGGAATTGGAGGAAGCGGAAGAAAGAGCCGATCTTGCCGAACAGGCTATAACGAAATTCCGGGCTAAAGGACGCGGTGGATCGCAACCACGAGGAGCAAGTCCAGCTGTAAGTTGAAGAGGGTA
>WYDF02252176.1:4959-20528 GCA_009867245.2 Adranes taylori
CCCACTACCAGAACCCCCCCTCCTTGCTACCTCCCCGCCACATGGCGGGGGGGCCTCTCTAGCAGACAATTTGGTTTCCGCAAATCGACTTTCGACGCGCTATAAAGTACTCGAAATAGCAGACAGCTGAAATCAAGGAACAAGGAGAACGCGTCATGTGTGCGCCGACATAATGCTAGATGTACGCAACGCGTCCTGGAGGTGTATTTTGGAATCACTGAGGCTCAAGAATTGCCCTAAATATCAGCAGAAAATAGTACGAGATTATTTCAGACACCAATACCTCGTGTACGACGCCAGTGGAAAACGAGCCAAAATAAAACTTTCAAGCGGTGTTCCACAAGGGTGAGTCATTGGACCCACCTTGTGGAACATTATGTATGACAGACTGCTCGAAATAAGGCTACATGGAGCGACCATTATAAGATTTGCAGATGATGTGAGTCAGCGCAAAAGAGTAAACCCAACTGGAGAAGATAGCCAAGAAAGTCTCAAAATAGTAAGTGATTGGATAAAAGCAAACTCATGAAGTCTGGCTCCGGAAAAAACCCGAAGCCATTTTGTTAGTTGCCGTAGGAAAATAAAAATACGTACACTCTCTGTCAAGGATCATGCGGTTAACTTCAAACAAAAAGTGAAATATCTTGGCGTTGTTCTCGATCGTAGTCTGAAGTTCAGTGATCACATAAAGGCGGAAACAGCGACCGCACGAATATGAGCCATGTTGCGACTTATCCCGAGAATCGTAGGACCCAGCACTGTGAAGATGAAGCTCTTGTGCTCGGAAGTGCAGTCCACGTTGTTGTATACGGCGCCAATATGGGCAAAAGGAGTGGAAGTCAGTAAGATAATTCGGGTCTGCTAGAGAAAGCACAACGAGTCGGACTCTTAGCAATAACTGGTGCCTATCGGACTACCTACAACGACGATCTCTGTGTCATTTCGGGCATACCTACGATTGATATCCTTGTGCACGAAAGAGCACAAGAAGAGCACAAGGACATTTGTTCTGCTATTGTTCTGTGCACACAATGGCAGAACAAATGAACATTTTCAGAACCTGGTAGATGGACAAACATCCTAATACCAGAAATAAAACCCTGGACTTCAAGAAGCCATGGCGAGCTATTGGCGGGAATTTCTATGTAATCCAGTCTGTTCGTTTGCAGCGTTTGGGAGCAGGAGCGGATGGATCTAGAAGGGCAGTTCTAAAGAAAAATAAATTCCTCTAACATAATTTCATGTTAGAATCACCAGACAAATGGTAGCTAATATCTCCAACTTCATTACGGAGACATAATGAAAATAAAGCAGGAAATGGATCTAAGAAGATGACGAGTTTAAATAAACTCTAAATAGCTAAACTGAAGTAGGTCTAAGAACAATTCCGACTCAACATAAATAAGAGGACAGGTGGTTTGAACCCCTAAACCACGAACGGAGACTGCCATGAGTAAATATGTAAACAGGGCCGCGATAGCTTCCGGTGTCGCATGGATCACTTGTGATGAGTGTGCTCTACAGCATCGTATCACTACAGCATAATTACAATGCATTACCTTAATAAAGAAAAGTAAAAACCCTTTCCAAATCACTTCAAGTAAAAACATAAAACCTCGCGTTCAAGTTAGACAATCGAATTAATATAAAATCATTACAACCTAAACAGTAATAAAATGTAACTGCAACTCCTCGCCATAATGACATTTTCATTTTCTGATTGATGGTAACAGGTCTCATATATTATAATACGAAGAAGGATACGTTTTGACTCAACAATAAAATATTCATACATATAATAAAAATGAACATTAGTATACCCTATTCACGGTCTTTCTACGAAGCCTTTAATCCCACGGCCCCCGTATTTGCCTCTTGACTCACTTTTCGGGTAAATTCTAAGAGGACAGTCTGGCGTGCGAACAGGCTTAGACTTGGGAATTCACCTATGCACGAATTTGTGAATTTGTGAATCCCCGGTCCCCATATTTGTCTACGGTACGGACAGCTTTGGAAAATTTATAACCAAGAACTTTTCAATTCGATTCAAGCATTTATTACAAACAAAAGATGAAAATTATAATAGTTTCCACCTTATTCTCTAAATTTTATATAAGAGAAGTATATCAAGATTCTGAATTAAGTCTTTTCCTGTTTATAACATTTAATCTCGTTGAACGTATGCTTCATTTCACAAGTACAGTAACGAAAAAAATTGTAGAGCCCATCTTTCACATACTCTGAGAAATTCCACTTAGTACATAGTACCGGCTTTGTTATCTAGGAAGTATGGTAGATAAACAAGGTGGAGCATTAAAGAACATTAAAGCACGTATATGGGTCCTGTATGCAGCTCTACCCAGTGTGGAAGTCATATCATATCTGTACGATGTCTGTATAATATCAAAGTTGAAAATCTTTAACAATAATGTTAAATCTGTTATTCTCTACGCATGTGAAACCTGGAAAGCTACTGCAAAAATTACAAACATGTTATAAACGTTTGTAAATCGATGTCTTCGCAGGATACTGGAAGTTTACTGGCCAAACATTATAAGAACTCCTATTGTTAATGAGATTAAAATGCGAAAGTGGATATGGATAAGCCATACATTGAGGAAGCAGGATGGAGCCATCCAGAAGAAAGCGCTGGAGTGGAACCCCCAAGGAAAAAGGGGGCGCGGCCTGCAGGGTTGGCATGCAGGAGTGTCCGCTGACGGAACTTCATTGAAGCCCTTTGCTCCTATAGGAGCCACAGGAGATAAGTTAAGTAAATCATATAGTACAAAAAATATAGGTGTTACGTTACAACTAGTCTATTATAGTTCTTTCAATCAGCCAAACATTTAATTAAGGTAACAGTTGATAAGGATATAGAAGCATAATTTTCGTTATGCAGTAATACACGGAGTAAGCATATGATTAACAGAATAACCGATGAGGGCGCAAAATGGCGGCGGTTTGAAAGTCTAGAAATGTGCATGTAGGTAATGAAGTTAATACTTTACATTCTTCGAGAGATGGGGCTAGTTGTACAGAATATTGTAAATATACCGAATGGTGAATAAAAATAATACCTTAGTTATATGTACGTTTCCATTTTTCTCTCGCAGAATGTAAAGTATCGGCAAACAATGACGTAGATTATCTGCATTACAAGCATGTAGATTTCTAGACATTCAAACCGCCGCTATCTTGCGCCCGTGGCGCCCTCATCGCTAATTCAGAAAATTATATGCTCACTCCGTGTTTTTCTTCTACTAATCTTTGCGTACAATAATCTGTCGTCAATTACATTGTAATGTTTTAAAAAATAAGGACATGTAAAATTTTATTCCATCACATAAAGCTATGTATTAAAGCCATCACACGTTTCACTTTCCTTGCTTTTCTTTGTATGTAGAAAGCACTTAGCTATGTGGAAATTGGCTGATTTGCTAATTTCCATCATAGACTAAAACAGTTTACAATCTTCATTAATTATTTCTTCTAAAACATTTTTGATGAGCCTATAGTTAAACAAGATTCCATGATTTTTAAGATGTTGATGCAACTTCCCTAAAGTTATTAAAATTGAAAGATTTGGATCTCTATCTTTTAAACATTTGAGTAATAGAGATTGGCGTGCATTTTCACCTTTAAGTGAAACAAAAAATTGTTATCTCTTGTTTATCAAAAAATTGTTATCTCTGGTGCTATATTGTAGGAGTGTTCCTACAATATAGCACCAATTTGAACCATGTTCTATTGTTTTATATCTAGTAACCTTGGAAACGATAATAATAGATTTATATTTTATTCAGCTAGATAAAATGATGTTTTAAGGAAATGATAAAAAAACGGAAATGATAAAAAAAAACTGTTTTATCATTTCCTTATAAGTATCAATTTCAGCACAAGTTATCGGATTTCCGTACTGTCGAAATCTTAATTGTTTCAAGTGAGGGACTAATTTAATTTTGGAAATATCATAATATTTTTCCATAATGGTTCATAAATTCATAGCTCCCACTAAGCTGTGGAGGTTTTCCAAACTTTTTTGTAGTTGACTTTTTATAATGACTTTTTATAATGACTTTTTATAACGCGAATTTACTATACTAATTTTAACTAACAATCATTAAAATAATAATTTGCACGATAATTTAATTGAATTTAACTGATTGATAGAGTGCATTTGAAAATAAATATCTTAACTCCTAAATCGGCGAGAGCCCGGAAACTAAGTTTGTCTCTTGTAGACGAAATTGGACCAATAGGTTATATTCGCGAGTGAAATACCCTTTAGAGGTGGAAATGGATGTGGACAACAAACAAATGAAAAAAAAACAGGTGCTTCGTCAAATGACTAACATTCAATTTTCTCGGAGAACAAAAAACAATGATAATTTAAGCGAGCTTTGAATGAAATTGATTTCGTCTGGTTTGCTAGTATCTATATACTTCGAAGAGCAGCAGGGCGTCGGCAGTACGTCCAATTTAGTTATGGCGGAGGGTTTGATGTTTTATGGTTCATTCGAAATGAGTGCGTTGTTAAATTGACGGAATTGGCGTACTATTAAAATTACATTCGGTTCAAGGTCACAACTTTAAGTCAACAATCTTCCAACATGTATGCAAGGTATTTGTCATTTATACGAACAAGCCCGTTATGCCCACAAATGGTGAGACGGTTGAACGAATTGAATATGTTCTTCATGTTTTCCTTAGTAAAATGTTCGACATCATTTTACTTCCCAAACCTCAGCTAAATAAGTCTGTATTAGTTTTAGATTTCATTTCTAGTCTTTCGTGCTGCTCATTATGGGACCACCATTTTTCCTCAATTTTCATGTCTTTTATAATCTACTGTTTCCTTCGCTGCTATATCTTTCAACTCTAATTATTTTTTTGCACTTCCCTTTCCTTTTCTCTTAAGTCGTTATAACGGCGGCAGGTCTTTTGTATCGTTATCAGTAAAGCACGAAATATATGCACAATGCATATTTAGCATAATTTTGAGTTGTTTAATTTTTTGTTGCATATATTTACATTATAGCGCATATTTCCCTTGTTATTTGTACTACACACTCGCAAAAGGATCAAAACAGAAACATTCTTCTTAGTATTTTGACAAACTATTTGAATAATAGGACAATAAATCTAAATTACCTAACGAACCCTTAAATACAATGGCCTGGAAAACCCAAGCGTCTTAAAATAGATTGCAGATTCACCACTGGTAGCAAAGCTGTAAACAAGTAGGTAAACTATAGGTACTTCATAGGATTCTTTCATTTCAACGGCCTTAACAATTAGAAGTGCAAATGTAATACAAAAAATGCCAAAAGTCGTAGGACCTTGGTTAAAACCTTATTCAGAGTTGATGGTGGAAGGTAAAGTGTTTTGCAAAGCATAAAGTATTTTGCTGACAGCATGTTGTAAACTGACAAATATTTGTGGATCTTTTTACATAACTGACAAGCAATATTTTCATATTACACACTCGATGCATTAATTGTTCTCTCAGAAAAACTCAGGTTTGGAAATTTTAAAGAACGATTTTTCTTTCTTCGCCACTATTTACTTAATTAATACTAGCATAGTATTACAAAAAGAAAAAGGTTATGTGCCAACGAAAATGCCAAATTGATCAACACGCAAAGACACGCAACACCCTCACACATGGCAAAGCTCCAGAAATCCAAAAACGGAGACAAAAAAGTCAACTTCCCATGAAGCAATGTTTGCAGACAGGTTCAGCTAAAAGTGAGCAACATACTTTTAATGAAGATTTCTGCGTCCAGTTTCTTTCTTCCGAGCGCAGTTTCCGCAGGGAACCTTTTCTTGTTGCTCTCAGATGCTGCTCCATAAGTGGTAAAAGCTGGACAGAATTTGAAAATCTTTTACGAGAATTTGATCCATATTACATGTTTGGCGCATGGTCTTAACAGAGTTACAGAAAAAGTTAAATCTCAATTTCCACTGATATACAAATTAATTAGCAACGTAAAACTTTTTGTTAAAGCTCCTTTGACAAAATCCTCTGATTTCTCCTTTGTCTTTGTTTCTCCTTTGAGAATTCAATTATACAAAGAAATCTTTCCGGGATTACAGTTGCTACCAGAACAGGTGGTTACTAGATGGGGTACCTTGCTTGTAGCTGCTTTTTTTACGCTGACAATTTTAAACAAATAAAATAAATAATATTCGATTTTGCAGATCCTTCTCAAGCAATAGCTAACGTAAAAGTATTATTTGAAAATCGGCAGTTATCCCAACAATTAGTGTTTTTAAAAACAAACTACGCTTTTGTGTCCAAAACTATATTAGAATTAGAAAAAAAAAATTATCTTTGACGAAATATGTAAATTTAATTGAAACTTTTAAAAGCCAAAGTAACAAGGTTCAAGGCAAAATTGGTCAAACGATTTTAAACAAATTTAACAATGCACTACTAAAAAATGAGGGATTAATACTCTAAGAAATATGTCTGAAATGTTCACTGGGGAGAATGGTGAGTCCCTCCATTTTAGGGCTTCAACGAAATTTAGGAGTCCTTTTAAATATGAGTCCTTCGAATTTAGGAAATTTTAAGTACACCCCCATTACTTCTGTTGATGGCGAAAGAAGTTTTTCTTTCTACAAACATATGCTAACAGATAAAAGAAAATCATTTCTTGCAGAAAATTTAGTTATCAGTTTTTATAATAATATGTAAGTTAGTGTAAAACCATTTTTTGTAACAGTAGTAATATAAAATATTTCGATAAGCATCGTATCATTTTAAGGTCTAACGGTTTAGCGAACGTATAAAAACATTGCATATTTTCTGCATATATCACCCATTTACACGCATAAATACTTATAAATTGCTGAATTTATTTGCGCATGACTTTTCTTGTGCATATATTCCGTGCTTTAGTTATCAGGATTTTTATTTTATTTTTAAACGTATTAAAATCTTTATAATATGCATTTATATTAATAATATTTATTATTTGATAATTAGTTATTAATAAACTTATTTACTAATAGGTATGTTATAGTAGTTTAAAAAATCAAATTAGATTTGATTAGGCAATTTATATATTATATTAGCGGATTACTCATTGAATTGATGATTTATTAGGGAATTGCTTATTGCAATCGTTAATTAATTGAATTAATGATAAGCCGGTATCAGCTTTTCCATTACTAGTTCTTTCATCATGTTCACTACATATTCTTTCGTTTTGTCTTTGTCTTCATTTACTTTATCTACTTTCTCTTCTTTTCGTTTTTCCTTTCTCGTTATCACCTGCTTTTGTTTAGTCAAGCCCTGTTTCTCCTCTGTCTTTGTTTCTCTTAGGTTGTTACACTGTTTTATAAATCATTCCAAGTTATTTGCGTTCTTTGGGTTCTCTTTTTCCGGCCTATATGTCCTATATTTTTTAATTTCTTATTCGGCAACTCTGTCAATAATCACATGTGTTTACTGTTATTTTTTTCTTTTTTTAAGCGTTTTCTCCCAAAATTTTTTGCTCCCTTTAAAATAGTCTTTTATTTTCACTGTAACACTATTTTAAACTTTTATTTTGTACTGAGTACCTTAAATTTGTCTTCACTAACACCTTAAATATTTATACTTATACAGCGCTGTTACCACGTGTAAACTGTAAGCCTGTATTATAATCACACTTATGATCTTATTGCAGAGTTTTCTTTATTGCAGAATGCTACAGGTATAAGACCCACCGGGACATTCTTTTAACATATAATTTTTCGCAGGACAAGGGTACTCTGCATTGCATCCATTTCAGGGTTTCTTTCCATATCTAATTTTCCATATATTTTTTAATAAAAAACTTGCTGTGCTTCTTCTGCAGAATCAGATTCTTGAATTATCATCCAAACACGATTGATCGGCAATTGCTTTTAGATTCTGCGACATTTTCTTTATAATTTGAAACATAGCGTGTTTCTCTAAATAGATTTGATAAATAAATTTTGACACAACAGCACTGGTAAGAAACCAGTTCATAGGATAAAACTTGAATAGAATTAAAATGTAAAGGCGCTTACGTATTACGTAGTAAATATAGACACAGTAATAACCACAGAGAAATGGGTAGAGTTATTGTTTGTTGTTGGCTTACTTGTACACACATTTGTGTGCGATAGGCAACGCGTGTGGCATTTTCTGTCCGTCCGTGAATAGGATATGCTGTGGGAAACACCGTACGCTAGTAATAGTAATTGAAATATACATATTGGCTTTCGTCATGCTAGACTGCTGTAGCTTTAATCAAATGTGTGGAAAACCGTAGCACGGAACAAATGATGAGGGAGTGGCTACATAGAGACCCGTATAACAGAACAAATATTCTGTGGAGACTCACTTCTATAACTACAGCCGTTTTGTACAGAATATTTACTCAATAAATGAGTGCCAAAACGCTCTGAGCTACGCAAAATGCGGCCAACGCTATATTGCTCGGAACTGCGAGCTCAACCATCCAAAATTCCTCAACTGCAGCGGCAAGCATGAAGCATGGCCCAGAACCTGCCCCAAAAAGCAAGAAATACCAAAAAAACCAGAAGAAATAGCACCCGCGCGGAATTGGTGGGGTGTATCGACCCACCAATTCCTACCCTTTCTGAGCAAAGCACCCAGAATGATCCGGCGCTCAGCCATCACGCGGAAGACATAATTCGCGTGCTCACATCCACACTCCTAAACGTCTTGCCCGATAAATGAACTCTTATACAGGAAGCAATCGGGCAAGTTTCCCGCGCCATCCTCCAATGTCTCTATTGTTGTAGTTCCGCTGCCCTAATGAATGCGGAGTGCTACGCAAAAATCCTATGATTAAGAATCTCCTAAATTCCGACTAAGTACAAATCCTTCCCATAACTGAAACAAAAACACAAAAAGATATCAATCTCACAAACTTTCGAGTATACCAACGCAATAGTACTAGAGGCAATAACCGGGGGGTTGCACTAGCAATCCATTCCTAATACGACGCTAGCACTCCACTCCCTCTGCCACCAAACTTTCAACATGTCGAATGTGTAGATGCAAATGTTCATTTCTCTAGCCAAGCAATTTTTTCTCTTACTACAATCCACCGTCAGAAGTTATTTCGCAAAACGTCTTTCGGTATATAGAGACTTTTTTTAAAAAAGTCTCTATATATGTCTATGGCGATATTCTATCTAGATATCACATACAATTTTCTGTACAACGAATTCGAAATACAGACCCAGCATTATTTTTTTTTTTTTTGGCTACCAAGGCATGTACATCATTAACGGTTACGGAATTTGTGGTTATGGAAAAAGTCATACAAAATGTCAATTCTGAATGTTTTGCTGGAACTTCCATAACTTAAAATCAGTAGCCTCTGCAGTTAAAGTCTTCTTTTGACTCAACCCGCCTACACGAATACTAATTCGTGACTTTCAAAATGCCAACTGGCAATATTTTCAACAAAAAATAGTACAAAAGCTCCACCTAACATCGATATGGATAACCCAACTCAAATCGATTTAGCTATTGTCAGCCTAACAAACCTAATCCAGGAATCAGTTTCCGAAAGCATTCCCATAAAACCCGTAAAATTAAATAGGCACCCACTCCCCCCAAATATCGTCAGCATGATCCAGGAGAAAAGGAAAATCTATCGACAATTTTTGTCACCTAGGGATCCTGCTACCAAAACTGAGTGGAACAGACTCAATGCTCTAATTAGACGCAAAATAATAGCGTACAATGAAGAGTGTTGGGTCGAAGCCACATCTACACTCAATTATTGAGACGTTAGAAAATTCTGGCAGAAGTTGAAAGTCCTAACAGGACAGAAATCTAATCCCAAATCCCAACAAAAAGACCCCCACGGTAAACTCTTAACTCTCCAGGGCAATTAGCTGAACACTTTGCAAACCACATGGAACAAATTTACCAAATCCCAAAAACCTTCTTTTTGACAGCAATTTGTGTCAGTAATTCTCTGCTGCACAGCTTTGCAAGCAAGCATTCAAATATTCTCAGTTTCCCAGAATCTAACGACATCCTTTTTCTTGCTTTAGCAGACGAGGGCTTCGAAACCTTAAAAGCCGGTTAAAATAGCTCTCTTGGAAATGATACACTAACACGTCGAATCCTCAGACACTCCCAAGAAACCAACCTAAAATATATAGTAAATCTCTTTTACTAGCATATTTTCCCAATCCTTGGAAAACTCTCAACACTATTATGATACGCAAACCTAATAAAGACATGAGCTATGTGTCGTATTACCGGCCGACTACTCCCCTCAATGTCTTGGGTAAGATTTTTGGAAGGTTAGTGACCATCCGTCTGAGGAGCGTACTCGAATCAAATCATATAATCCCTGATAACCAATTTGGATTTAGAGTATCTCGCTCTACTCACGGCCCATTTCTGAAGTCCCAAACTGATGTAACCCATTCTCTAAACAGTAGTCAATGTTCCCTAGCATCTTTCCTGAACATTTCCCAGGCTTTTGACTCAGTCTGGCATGCTGTACTGATTAGAAAATTCATATAATTTAACCTACTCCACCCCACCACTCTTCAACTTATCAAATCACTCTCCAACCGCTCCACTTGTATCAAAGTAGGAGACGAGTTATCTATGAAAAAACCTACCTCTAGCCGATGTTCTACAAGGCTCTGTGCTCGTTTCACTACTCTCCATTGCATATTATTATATGCCTCAACGTCAAACTCAGGATTGTCACAGTGCTCTTTATGATCATGACACAGCCTTCTGGGATAGTACATTCTGAAGTAATAAGATATTTGTTTGCGCCATCGCTAGGGCTCCTCATTAGTAGCGTCGCTGGGAGGTCTGTTTCAAATTCTGTTGTTTTGTTAAAATCTTGTAAATTTATTTGTTCTACAATTTCTTCCTTTTCTTTTTTTTAAATTAAGCTATAATAAGTAATACAAATGCAAAAATAATTACGTTTTCCTTAATTTATATAAACAACAATAATTGTTTTAAATTAACCAATTTCACAAAAACTAGGCTTCAAAGCCGAAACTAAAACCGAATTTTGCCTTCTGTTAGAGTTTTGGTCAAAATTAATAAGTTTTAGCTAGTTTTAATTTATTGATTGAATGCTAAGTGTTTTATACGTAAAAACGATATTTTATGAACGAAGCTAATCTTCCATGGAATATTACTTATAACAATCATTACTAATTCATAAACTTTAATGAAATCAATTTAAATATAATTAATGACGTATAGCCAAATGGATCGATAGCATTTGGTATATTTAATGTAAGGTGCTGTTATATTAATAACTAAAACAAGAGAAAACGTAATAAAACACGAGCATAATAATTTGTAATAAATTATCAAAAGGTACATTTTAATCTTATTTTGTTCCATTAGTTTAATCATATAATAATTAACTCCTTTTATTAACAACCTATTATATGTATTCGTCATCCCATGTAGCATTTACACTTAATTTCAAAATTAGCTTTATAACCCAGATTAAAATTAGTTGATAGATGTTTTCATATTTTCAAAAGTGATTTTTTGTATTTTAGTGAGCTGATTTCAAAAATGACTTCTGTATCTCTCTGATGTTCTGAAGTTTTTATTACCCAATTTCATATTTGAGTTCACTTGGATTTTTTATCAAAAAAATTATACACCCACATTACAAATTTTCCTTTAAATCGGCTGAGTATATCAGATATACTCAAATTATAGATATATCGATACACAACAACAAGCCCTACAAAATACAGACTTTAATCACATTGGTAATGAACAATGAAACACTTAGAAAAAGAAAATGTGGTAAAATGCTCCTTGGAAACCCCTAATTCATATAAGTATTAACATCTTGTAGTCAACTGACTATCTAAGATCACACTGTTATCGGATAAAATATCCCATGTAAATTAATTCAATTCGGATATAAGATATAAATGCGCTAAATAAAAATTTAATGAACAAGAGAAAAACGCAGATGTTTAATACTAATGAAGTGGACAGAGCTAAAACGCGAATGCAAATATCACATTCGCGGAAAGCAATACGGTGTCACGTCTTAGTATGGAAGCGAGTACGCATTATTACTGGTACATCCTGGCACGAGAAAACGCTAACATCGCACAGAGTCATTGGTAGTTGTTTTGGCCTTCGCGGAATTACTCTCTTAAAAACCACTATTTTAATATTTCCGTATATACGATTTATTTTCATTGGTTATCTCTACATTTGAAGGAATTAATAACTCTTTTGCAAGTCCTTTTGCATTGATTTCTGATTGGTGGAACAGCGTATGTTCTCCTAGATCCCCGACAGAAAAACAATGCAATATTGATCCTTAAAATTGCCAACGGATCACAAATGCTTTCCCATTGGTCGTAGTTCTAAACTTCCTAAGATTTTTAGCAGAAATTCCTCTCAAGCCATGTCCATCGAGCCATCAACTACTTTGATGTCACCGGTCACAGGCGATACGCCAGAAGAGTCTCCCTGCCAGATAATTTCACATAAAAGGACCTACTCAGTCCAACGTTAACCACACGCATTTTGAACCTTTTGTTGGTCGCCTTCGAGTGAGCATTTCGCACTTTTCGACTAACGAATTATACATTTAAGTGACCTAATATATTTCTTGCACCGTGAGAGGTTTGCTCAAAGTAAACGCCAGTAGCAATTCGCTTATTCTTTTTTTAATTGAAATTTCAAGTCAGTAGTAGATTTTACGTACAACGTATTATTATTTCGGCTGAATCTTTCGTTCTCTTGTCGTCATCTTCTTATTAATTTCCCTCACTCATGTAAATATTTCATAACCCTTCCCGTAACTGCTTATTTGTTTTTATTGATGGAAGGGGAATGGAATCATACTAACATATTTTGGATTATAAATAGCATCCACACATTGTCAGTCAATTAAAGTCGCTAGTCTAGACATATCTACGTATTTTAAAGATTTCTAACAATAAACTTTATTATATTACTCCATTATTGCTTATATATAGTGTATATACAACTATTTACCTATGGTGTGTGTTTACCTATAGATATATATTTATGTGCTTATAATAACAACAGAGATCCGTCACTTTCGTTCTTACCCCTGAGAGCTCTTGCAGAGCATGTTAAGTTACAAACAATCAGAATACGAAAAACCGAATAGTGGTCAATAGCATAATCACGATCCTGCTTTAATAAGATTCAATTTTGTAACAACACGTACTACGTCAAAATTCAAAAAAAAAAATTGAAATATGAATATGAAACCTATATCTATCGTATACCAAAATGTACTAAGCATATAAAAATAAAAAACTAAAAAAACGTGAATAGAGTATATGAATAAGGCAACCAAGAACCAACATGTTTTATATCTGTATCTCTGTGTAATAACTGTTCGGCTACTTTAGAGAAAGTTTGTTCGTGTGAGGCCGTTCGTTGAACTTTTTATGTATTTCTGCTCTCTCAGCAAGAGAGCAAAGACTGTCGTATGTTGTGTGTTGCTCATGCTTCGCAACCGAGAAGAAAAATAACCAAATTGACATTACATGTATACCCGGGAGACTAATGACAGCGGCTCTCAACAAAAATATTACATTATGAGATATTTGTAAAGCAAACATGTTTTTAATTTTGATATTATAGAAAATATAAGCAATTGTTTTTTTTTCCAACTCTTACTATTTACTTCAGCGGTATTAAAAATGCATGCACGTATAGTCAATATAGTTAGTGATAAATTATTAAAGTTTATTGCTTGGACATACAATTTACACAAATAAACACTTTTTAAGAGACTAGAAACTTGTTCTAAAAAAATCTTGTGTCAAGAAACAAAACACTTAAAATGTTACAAAAAAACATAAGAGGAAATAGGAACATAAATTATATACAGAGACTAGAAGAGCAGCGACGCCACATGTACAAGACAATGGAAAAGTAGAGAAATTAGCATGAATAAAGAACTACAAACAAATGTAAGCGCTGCTGAAGGAAGATTTTAAGTCTATTATAATATGCGTGAAGACAAAGATGGAAATGTTATTGTTGAGCACAAAAGAGTGTTCCAATGTTAGATAGATTTGAATGGAACAGGTAAGAAACAAACTGAAGAAGAAGAAGAAGAAGAAAAAGAATACTATCTCCAGGAATTGTTTTTTTTTCGTCGTGGGCGCCGTAGCGTTTTGGTAAGATGCATGACTACCAGGGGTTTGCGATTCGAATCTCCTATAAAGCAAAGACTTTATATGAGGCACATGGTAACTTAGGAAGGGAAAAGTGACGTATCATGCACATCTATAGGGGTACATTTAAAACTTCAGTCCAGCGTGTGCGGGTTGGTACGTATTATAAAGATCCCCGCACGAGTTAATCAATAAATCTTGGTGCGCGACAAAATTATCCGGCATCTTTCCTATCAGCTGTGGTGCGATAGAACTATAGGTTTGAAATAGGCCCACAGTAAAAAATATATAAAAACAAGACAAGATCTAGAAGTCAACTTCACTTAAACCAAAAAAGCAATCAAGATAATAAACAAGAAAACCCCTGATGCAGAGCTAGTAAAATAGGGTGGACATTTTCTATATAACCAAATACACCAAATACATATAGGGAATTCACCATGGGAAATGTCCACAGCGTATTAAAAACTTGAGGAAGAATCTGGGAAAGCGGACCTAAACGTTAACATTGGAAGCTTGTGAGAAAAGAAACGGAGACAACCTAACTATCAATGGTAGTATTTAAAAATGTCAAGACTTTAAGTACCTGAGATCTAGACTCAACAAGGATATTAATACAATGGCTGAAATTAGGGAGAGACTTACACAAGGAAATCGATGCTATTGCAGCAACCTAAAAGTATTCACATCAAGCATGATTTCTCGCAAGATCAAAAACAGATAATCAAACAATAATTAGGCCAGTTTTTCATCCATGGTAGTGACACATGGGTATTTAACAAAAGAAGGGCTCGTAAAATTCCTTGAAATATCTATCGGATGAATACGATATGACAAAGAGTTATACAACTTGTATGATAAACCTATATCCGTAGAAATACAAAAGAAGAAGACTTCGGTGGACAGGAACCCCTAGAGAGGTTGGAGAAGGAAACGAGTGACACGCTAGATATTCTATGAAGGAAAAAGACGGTACGGTAAACTACGTAAGAGATGCTGGATGAAATAGAAGATGACGTAAGACAACTCCGTATTCATGGGTGTACATGGCTCGCACTTGACTGAGAAGCATCGAATGAGGTGTGTTATCGGCTAAACAGTCTCAAACGAAAAAGTCGACAAATGAACACGATGTATAACTAGGACTATCTTCGTTAGTACATTGGATGATGTAGAAATGTATATAAAGGGATCTTAGATATATATAAGCACTTGCAGATTTCGCGAGATAGTTGGTCATAATTCGAAGCAAAAAAGTCATTAATGTATGAATGCATCAAGATAGTTTATGGTTCTTCAAGATAGTTAATGTTTTCAGACATTTATACACACATATACTATGGCCAAAATAAAATGTGATAACCAGATGTTTCTTTAGATAAAGTTCT
>WYDF02252187.1:0-20526 GCA_009867245.2 Adranes taylori
ACAGATTTAGTTGTAGCACATCCTCAGGGAGAACTACAAAGAATTCATACAAATAACGTATTTTGATTAAAATGGATCTAGATTGCTTACACTAATGCAGTGGAGCATCCAGAATTTTATTTAGAATGGATTCCACGTTTATAGGGAAAGGTTAACAAGTAAATTTTATTTAATGTTTTATTTCAAGAAGATTAAAGGTAAAAAATTCCATACCCACCCCTTGGGTGTATCAGTACATTGAAGTGGATTTAATTAACACGGAAAAATAATGTAAAACCATTGAGTAAGTAGTAAATAGAGATATAAAACAATGCTAATTTTCCGACTACGAAAAGTGCGCGGACGGAGAAATGTTAGCACAAAGACCCTCTGACCGTGGACGTCTGATAGCACAAAGACCCAAAGTTATATCAGTTCAATCCTTTTAATCAACTCTTGTTTCATAGAACATAATGTATGGTTTACTTCTTTGCTAATGAACATAGTATAAGACATGCTGCCAATTTGTGCTTACTAAAATTTTTTTTAAAGATAAATATGATTCTATTTTTCTACATTTAAAAATAAAATAATAGTTATCCAATTGTGGTAAAAATATGGAAAACTTATTTCTTCAATGAGATTTTATATGAAAATAAATGTAAGCATGTATTCAGCTGCTGTGGATGTAATTAACAGCATAACTTTGGAACGCCAAAACTTACAAGATTTGATACACTTACGACTTTATGGACTTATACAGTATTGTAATAAACTATGGAAGTCACACATTCTTAGAAATGGTAGTGAGAATAGAAAAAAATGAAACATTATTTCTAAATATTTAGTAATAGAAACATGGAATAAATTTATAAACATCCAATAATCATTTAATTATTTATCACACTTACAAAACTTTATTATTTACTCAAATTAATACGAACTTACGATAATTCCAAGAAAGAATATTGAGATTTTAAATCTCAATAGTTTTATAAGTGTTAAAGAAATAATAAAATTAAGATAGTAGCCTGACGGTTTTTTGCATACTTTTTTTTCGGAAACCACTGAACCGATTTCAATCAAATTTGGTAGACTTGTTATTTTAATAAAACTGAGGCTAATGAGTGAACGGTTTTTGGAAATTTTACAGTTGGATTTTTATCGTAATCATTATTATAATATGTTCTTTACATGAAGCATTTTGAAACAGCCTAAATCCCAAATATTTATACTTTTTCACCTTTTCAATTTTATGCCCCTTCATCTAAAAACATCCTTTCTACTATTACGCCCTCCCTGCCTACATACCACTACTTTTATCTTTTCCACATTTATCTCCAATCCTATTCTATCCATATACCTTTTTTACTCTCGCTATATCATTCATTTCTTCTCTTCTCTTCGCCATGCACACTATATCATCTGCATAGCTAAGCGTCCAGACTTTCTCACTTCCTATACTCACTCAACCAGACGGATCTTTTTTCAACACTTCTTTGAAACCCGACATCTCGAAATTATTCTCTCTCACCCTCGCTTTGACTGCATCATACATTCCTCTTGTCATACATCTTCATTTTCTCCCATTACGTCATACATTTTCTTCCATAACTTTACACTTACAACTTTATCAAACGCAGATCTCAAATCAACGAATAACAAGTATAACTTTCCTTCTCCTTTCCTTCTGCATCATAAAATTTTACGTAACTATATTGTCCGCTGTCCCTCTGCCTCTAATAAAACCTGTCTGCGTACTTTATAACATACCTTTCACTATCAACTCCTCCTCCAACCTTACATTTATTAACCTCGCAAACAATCTGTATAACCCATCCATTATTGTCACACTCCCGTAATTTTTCACATTCATCCTATCACCTCTCTTGTGTACTGGAACAATTTTCCCTTCTTTGACATTTCCGGAATTCTATCTGTTCTATTCTATATTTTATTAATCCCCCTGACCCTCACTAATGCTTAAACATCCCCAGACTTCAACCGGAATTTTATCAGATCCAGGAGCGCTACCCCTTTTTATCTTCTACATATTTTATTTAGCCTCGTATCTTCCACACTTATATCCAACATTTCACCTTCCATCCACTCCATGCAGCCTTCACTCACCCTCTCAATTGCTTCTCCCAATAATCCGTCTTCAAACTACATCCTACACTTATTCTCCCATTCGCTCAAATTTATCCTTTCCCAATCTTTTCCAATTGTAACCTCAAGGTAATTTCGTTTCTAACTCAACCCACTCATATTCTTCAACCCACGTATCCCCTAACCGAATAATATCAAACGATTCCAGATATTCCCTAAGCCCTCTCGTTCAATTTTGTTTCTCAATCTCACAACATTCCAATATGTTTTATGGAATACACAATCTTCAAGTTACCAACCTTTACCAAGCTGCAAACCGTCAAGGTGGTGGGGATTAAGTCACCCTGGGACCAAACTCCTGCCTCCCGTCCCCTTATGGTCGCCCGTGAAAAGAACATTATTATATGTAGCAAATTTTTGTTTCAAAGTTTATCATACATTCGTTTTGAAAATTGCCTAACCTGTGATTTAGGGGGTGCCCGGTTAATATTTCTCTTAATTTAAACTTCCTCTATCATTTGATGTAATTCAAAGCAATTAAAGCATCTTTCGATAAAAAGCCTATAAAATATATACATGAGCAGTTTGATAGTTCCAAAGATATTGCAAAAAAAAAACGTTTCAACTGTTAACATGACAAACTCGAGTTAAGATATCAAAGTGGAACATCAGTTTTCTTAACTGTAGAATTTTTAACTAAATTAAAATAAACTCCATCAAAATCATACACTTGCTTACAAATGTTCGTTGCAATCAGTTAACTAGATTCTCAGATATTCAAATAGCATATACATAATCATATTCGCACCAACATTTAGTAGGGGCTTCCTCTCATTTTAGTGCCGCCAAGAAAAAGTGATTTCTTAGAGCCTTAAACATAGGATTAAATGAAAAAAATCCTTACTTTAAAAACAACGTTCTTCATATACTCCAAATTTTCGGCATGCTTTTCTCTTTCAACCGATCTCTGCTGTCGACGTATCTCTTCTTTAAGTAGTTTATTCATTTGAACATGCTTCGCCAAATCTTGTTCTGCGTCGGCTAATAATTCAGTCAAATGACTTACTTTCGATTCATTCTCGCTCATCTGTTTTCGAAGCACACTTGTTTCTTGGTCCCCATCGATTCCAAGAATTCTCTCCAAAGGATGCACCGATGTAAATAAATTGCCGGTTATGCTGTCCACACTTTCAGAACCTTCGCCTTCTTCTCGCTGCGCTAGAGGCATTGTTATCGAAGGTAAATCTGGTGGACTGTTGCTAGATTTTTCAATCTTACTTTGCAATTCAATAATTTCTCGATTATGACGCATCTCTTGCTCAGATATCTGCTGTTTATAACATTGTGCTAAAGTATCTGTATGTACTTTTAAATTACTTACAATCTCCGCATGCTCAGTTAAAGTTCCTTGATGTTTAAGAATAAATTTATTATGTTCTTTGCGCGTTTCTTCTAATTCTTGTAAGATTTCCGTTATTTTCGTACGTGTTATTTCTTTATCTCCTGTTAGATAATCATTTTCTTTAGTTAAAGTTTCCATGGAACTTTTCCATTTAGAAATCTCTTGTGTAAGTATTTCAACTTGAGCTTTAAAACCGGCTGCTTCTTCTGCCAATTTCTCTTCTAATCCAACATCTCTACCTTGGTTTTGTCTTAACACACTTTGCGCTCGTACTTTGTAACCTTCATATTCTTTACGAATTGTATTTAGTTCATCTTCTCTTAGTTTGAAATGATCCTCGACTTCTCTTAAACGCTGATCCAAACCTAAATTCTGACTTGCAAGAAGATCTTTGTCAGTTTTTAATGTTCTAATAGTTTTCTGAAAGAAAAGGTTATTTTTATAGTTAGTCAAAAAATTGCAAAGCATATTTGATAAATTTTTAACTTCATAAAATAATTATTTTTATATAAAATCATTATTTTGTACAGACGTCGAAAGATGAATCCCATGTTACTACACATTTTAGTTATTTATCATCTACAGTGATTTTTCTAAACAAATTCAGCCCGTTAAACAATAAAATTGTAATAAAATCCTTTAAACCAGGGTACTGCAAAAATCCGTAGAGCCACTAAATGTAGATCTCAGACACAATGAAGATAACAATTAATGACAAGATAAGGAGGTTAAACAGCTTAAAAATAATTGGAAGTTCATCGTTTCTAAAAAAATTAATACAATTATTCTAAAGAAAGTTTCTACAAAATTAGTACAAATACATCTTACATAATAATTAAAATAATAGAGGTAAGTGATATTTTTGTACTCTTTACTAAAGATATTTACAAAAGTATAATTCTAATTTTTAAGGCAGTAGGTTTTAAGGTATGAGGTAGTTCCTCCACAACATTATCTTTGAGGTTACATAAAGTATACCCCGTCGATATTTCAAAAATTATTGAAGTGATCAGTATGAAAATTGACAGATAACAATTGGAAATTACACTCGAAAATTCCCATTCTCGATTTCTCGAGAAACCTTGGACAATTAGCCTGGTAGGCCATTTTATGCCCTTGGGTCATATAGACTACAGGAATTATGTACGTTAGTGTTACATCTCAAAACTGCAGGCATTAGCATGTTTCTGTTTTAGAGCAGGTCCTAGAAAATATACATGAAACTGTTAAAACTAAATTCGTCACACACAGGTCAACTTCTCAATTTCGGAAAACAAATTGAAAGAAAAGCTGCTTAGAAACATCGTTTATACAAATGCACATTTCAAAACGTAATTTTGAATATTATCTAATTTTTAATTCAATTAATAATTTATTCAGAAATGAAGTTTCATTCAATCCTATAAATAAATACGTCCTAAATACCTCCAATTTTCGGATTTACTAACCTGATGGTCACTTATCACTTTTGACAACTGCGTACTTAACTCCTCGGTCTCGCTCCGAGCATTTTCAACATTTTTCATTAATTCCTGTATTCTAAGATTTTTATCACTCAATAGAATATCCAACTCAGAGATATTTTTTTTGAATGTATTGATTTCGATATGATTTGCTTCTAATTCTGTTTCCAATCCACCGACACGCTCTTCTAATAACCTTGATATTAAATGAAACAAATTTATGGAGTACATATATATATATATATATATATATATATATATATTTGTACATATATGTATATATATTTGTATATATATGTTTATTTTAAAACATTGTATATTACATGTTTTTGTACGACGGTTGAGAATGTTTTTTGTACAAGCATATTGTAAATGGGTTGATTAATTTAGCATTTTACTGCAGAAGGAGCATCACCTATAAAAAGTAGGCGCTTAAAATAAACGTGAAAATTTACTTAATCAAAATTTGTTAGATAGATTAAGGGATTTATCTAAAATAATTATAAATTTGACAAGTAACAATAAAAATCAATTTGAGTTAAAAACATTTTCGAACAATTTTTTAATAGTTTCAAAGGTGAGATTGAATTTGTGAGTTGATTTCAGCACCACATCAAACGACAATATCTTGCCGGAATTGAAAATCATGGTACCAGTCCTTAATTATCCGGTGGTACCAGAACCGGATAATTAAGGACATCAATGAATCAAGAAGGTATGAATTCTGATCAAAGATCAAAGCCAGCTGATCAAAAATATATCGACTGTGTATGGAAATATTACAAAAATAGATAATTGTATTCTGTTAATAAATTGTGTATTATTTTACTAGACTCTGAGGAACGAGAACAAACTGCACTAATATTTCATAATTAAATTGTGATCTAACTAAAGAACACAGGCAGCGGATATTAAGACAATGGGCCAGAATTAAATACTAGAACAAAGTTCCAGGTCAAGAACATTCAAAGGCCTTTATAGACTTGACATCTGAGGTAAATACCAAAATATTCAGTCTCAACAAAGAGGAACTGTCCATATATATGAGTTGTATTACGGGGCATTATCCTCTAAACTACCATATGCATAAAATTGGTAAGGTTGAGAACCCTAGATGTCGATTATGCAATGAGAAGGCAGAAAGGGCGAAACACATCTTATTTGAATGTCAGGCAGCATCGAGCTGCAGACAAAGACAGTTCGGGGGCATGACAGTAAATGCCATGAACATCAGGGAACAAAACCCGAACACAGTCATGAGGTTTATGAAAGAACTGGGACTGTTTTAAACGACAGGAAGGGGCATGTTACAAACTATGTTTTAGCTCGATGTGGTTGAGATGATGATCCTGCCTAGTTGGCAATAAATAAAGGGATAACAGTTTTAACATTTTGAGCGATGGTGAACTGATTCGACTGTTAATGTTTACTAGAGTACGGCAACCGTTAAAAAAACATAGCAATGACAAAAAGATTCCCACCTTTTCTTAATTACTACTATATAATATAATACGCCTTCGAAATCACTGTAATTTGCAAATTTTTCCCATACCCTAATATTTACATGCGCACATAAATCGTAATAAGACTCCTACTGACATTTTTTCATTTAAAAAAATCCTACTGTTTTGTTATCACAACGTCTTCAATTATCCGTCATTTCTCTATACTATAATGATTGACGAATAATCGAGTCCTATTATATATCAATTGCTAAGTAATATCAATGATTTACCGATTTTGCTCTTTTACTGCATTCAAAGTTCCATTCTGACCATCAATTTGATTCTTGAGTTTCGTTACCAATTCATTCTTCTTCTCTAATTTGATTGAGAATTCTTTAACGCTCCTCTCATAATCTTGCATTTCCAAATTTAGTACAGATTGTTTTTTGCGTTCATTTGTTGATTCTTCAAGAGATGTTTTAATTTCTTTCAATGCTTTCTCTTTTGACTCTAATTCAGTTTGAAGTTTCTGTATTCTTGTTTCGTAATCTTTTTTAAGTACTACATTAGCTTCAAGTTCTTTTCGTAAACCTTGAATTTTTTGACTTACCTAAAAAGATATTTAATTAATTGGTGTTTTAATGGAGATAAAAATAAATTGAAAATTTAAATTTAAAAATCATTCGAGTATTCTCAACCAACAAACCTTATATTTGTAAATCAGTTTTACTTCATAAATAACTACTAGACCGGTATATGTAAATTCTCAAACATTTTTTCAGATATAGTATTAACATCAGATGACATAGTAATATCACTCTAAAAAATTACCGTGCATTACTATAGCACAATTTGAAATTATGGCCGCGGAAAAGTGTATTTCTGTTTTATTGAAAAGGTCCTTCAGGTTATAACCACAGCGACCATTTAGAATTTTATTGCGTTTAGGTCTCCTCTTGTTCTACGTTCCAAAGGGATGAGAGATTTAGTGTAGCTATATGGTCTTCATACGACAGGTGTCTTGGTTGCTCTTCTTTGTACTTGTTCTATTTTTGTTACAATATGGATTCTACATCAAGTTGCCGAATTCGAGTACAGTACAAATATACGCTGTGCAGATGATCAAAAATATATCACACCCTATAAACGGAAACGCCTTTCCAGCTGTGTATAACATAGAATTTTCCTTCTTTGTTATCCCCGTTTATGTGGTGATACCAATTTCAGATTGTGCGTTATTGAGATGCCACGATATTTTTGCGTGGCAACTTTCCTCGATGTCCCACCAGCTTGGCAGGATTTGGCGCACCTACGTGTAAAACCATACATTTGGAAATGTTTCATGGTATAGGACACAGAGCAGATATCAACCGTATATTTTGTCCAGAATTCCATATGTTGTCACTTGGATCTTTTGTGTACTCTATAAGCTTGTTGTCATCAGAAAAGTGTATGATTCTGTTTACCGTTGATCTGGACATGTCACTGATATACCATAGAAGTGCAATAATCTACAATAATCTTCTAATTACTACATTGTCAAATACTTTCCCGAAGTCTAACTATGCGTTGGCTCACCATATTCAAATGAAGATGGTGGCTCACCATCTTCATTGAACTTCATTTAATGGTAGGAGTAAATTGCTAGTTGTAGATCGTCCTGTTAGGAAACCATATAGCGTTTCCAAATGACTCGTGATCAAGCAGAAATTTAGTTATATCTTCAGTTATTAGTATTATTAATGCAGCATAAGCACTGAGTATAGATGTGATATTACTATTTTAGTAAAATTTTACATTTGTTGTTAACACAATGACAGCTGTGAAATCGACCAAGAAATTTATGTTGCGCTAGAACTTAAAACTTCACAGCTGTATAAATCAAAGATGAGTATTAAATCTATGTAGAGTTTAGAACTATCTAGAAAAGCTATCTATCAACAGTTTACGCGTTTTAATTTTATATTACATCTCGTATGGTATCGTAACTAGCTTCAATAATGTGCAATTCCGGTAGTTAGAAAGTCGTGTTAGTGTCAACATTATGAAAATCACTATAAAAAGCAACATCTTAAAAGGTGAAATAAAAGTTAAAATCGTTGCAAGTAAACAGTTCAGACTTGTAAATTTTTCCAAACTGTGTTCTTTTATTAGGTCTCATATGGCTTTCGAAGTATTGCCAAAATATTTATTGTAATTTTTATTTTTGAAAGATAATTTATGCCAAAAGAATATGCTGATTTAAACTCATATTCATCTATATCAACTGTTATAAAATGTTCTTACTTACTCCTTTTTTCCAAGTTTCTACCTCTGATTTCTCTCTATTCAAGACTTCTACTTCGGAGTTCAAACTAGTTATTAAATCTTCATTTTCAGCTAATAATTTTTTGTCTCTACTAATATCTGTTGCAATAGTATCTAATTTCTTCAAATAACTTTTACATTCTGTTTTACTTGTATCGTAATCATCGCAAATTTTATCGTAGTTTGCTTGCATATTTTGTATGACCTTCATATTGGCCGCGATTTTCTGCTGTAGTTCAACTTTTTCAGCTTGCTCTTTACCTATAATACAAAAATGAATTTGGATAACGCATCGAAATAATTTAGAGTAAAATCAAATTTTATTGTATAGTATACATTTTCAATCAAACATTTATTTTATTTTATTGATGCAAGTGAAATTTTTTATAAGTACATACAATACATGAATAAAGTAGAAAATGTAATTTACATACTATGTAGGATCTTTTGAGCAAATATTGCTCGTAGTAAGGTCTTTACACCTTAATGTTATGTTATTAATATTCAAGCTTACATTTTATAATATTTGAGAATTTATATATAATATAGTACATAAGTAAGAAATAACAATGAACATTATTACTAGGTAAATGAGACAAAACATAACCAATTTTTTTTCTCCCCAACAATTACATCCCCTACCATTTAGAATCATTATCATAGGTATTGGTTGGACTATGAGGCATTGGTTGGACTATGAGCCCGGAAACTGAATATGTAGAGTATGAGAAGTAATGCAGTGATAAAAGTCACATAAAACTCATTTAGTCACGTAGTGATAAAAAAATTATTTAAAGTTACTTATAAGACTAATAATTCGTATATATTACTACTGTTAGTAATAGAGTCTATTAGTAGTCTTTTGGCTTTATAGCTGAAGCTTTTCATAGAGGTGTTACTTTTGATAGACTCAGGCAATTTGTTATATATGAGATAACCCTCATAAAATATTGACTGTTTTCCATAATTAGTATTAAGTGAATACAGTGTTAAGTCATTTATATGCCGAGTATTGTAATGATGCCTTGTATTGTCCGGGTTACTATTACTGCATAGAATTTCTTTGTATATAAATTTGCAGATATTTAGTTGATAGATACAACGAATCGGTAGTATATTGTGTTTGGTATATTCCAACTGAATTATTTCGGTTCCAACTCCTTGTAGTCTGTACAGAATTCCAATAACAGTTCTGACTTTTTCCAGGATATAATTAACATGTTCTTTGAACTTCAGCTCATTGTCAATGATTAGTCCTAAATATTTAATATGATTTACCTCACCAATTTTTTAACCATCATATTGAAGTGATTGATGCGTTGCTTAAAGATATGCAGTTTAGAACATTATGTTTATGTTATGTGTTAAAATAGGTGTTATAGTTTCGCATAGTAGTTTCAATACTTTGGATGATATCTTGTCGTATCCCATGCCTTTATTTATTAACTTATTTATTTCAGACTTGATTTCCTCATCAGTTGGATGATGCATAAATATACTATTATTGTTGCGTGCAAGTGTATCAAGCTTGTTAATATCATCGCCTATGTTTGTAGGAATTTTAGCTTTTAACCGATCCCCTATCGTTGAAAAATAAGCACAAAATTCTTCAGCTATTTGTTTTTTATCATAGCATGAGTCCTTGCTTTCATTGACGATGCAGTCTACTTCACTGATACGCTTTTTTCCTGGTCTATTCACAACCAGGTTAATATTTTTCCATATTAACTTTGGGTTTCCACTACTTCCAACGAAGACTTGTTATCAAATATACATTTTCGTTTGAGCCTGGTAACTTCATTGGATAAAGCTTTCAATTTATCTGTAATAAATATATTGCCTAGCTTCTTTTTTATGTTTCGCATACATTCTGTCCCTGCGAGTAATTAATTTTCTTAGTTCGGGAGTAATCCAGTGAGTACTAATGCTGGTGGTATTTGGTTTGGTTGGTGTTCTCAACGAGTCTGTTATTCTTGGTTTAGGTTGCCAACTAACCATTCGGTTATTTCGTTACTTTGATTTGGCATAGAACCCAAATGTTAGTAGTTATTGATGTTTTCAGCTAATTGTTTGTAGCTGATATGTTTTCGGATATTATTTACCATATTTCCTATAGGTTTTGTACTGATACTGGTAATTATTATATTGTGATCACTTATAGTGTGAGGGATGGTAGATATATTTACTTAAATCTCCTGCAACAAAAGTTGTTGCGTTTTTGCAGGAAGTCAAGTCTTTGTCAATAGTCGTTAAGAATTCATTTATATCGCATTATGGAGATCTGTAATAACCACTAATTTTTATAACTTTTGTTTTTCTTTTATTTGTGTACATTTCAGCCCAGATACTATAATGATTCAGGTTGCACGATTTAATAAATTTCTGTTTGATTTTATCTGTTATATATAAGGCAACGCCTCCTCCAGTTTTTCCACTACGACAGGCAAAATAACTATGGTAATGTTCAAGATTGTAATATTTAGTTTCATTATCTTTAAGCCATGTTTCCGTAAGGATAATTACACTAGGTTTATATTGTAACTCGTTTAGTATTTGTTTTAAGTCCCACAATTTGTTTTTTAAGGATCGAATTTTTAAGTAAAGAATAGTAACATTATCATTAAGTTTCCCTATCTTCTTATTATAACTATGTATTGTTTTGTGAAAACTATTTTCAACAGGAATTTTATAAAAATAATCTACACTACTCATTTTAGTTATAATTATAAATAATTTATTTGCTGTCTTACTTGTTGCAGATGTTTTTGATACGTTGGACAGATTTCGTCATGGGCTGCATGATTGGTATCGATTTCCTCTCTAAAATTTTTAACTCGTGCTGTACAGTTCGTGCATGTACGGATAGTATCTTGACAGGTTTTCGTTTTGTGCAGTTTTCCACATAGCCCACATGTCTCTTTGTTTTTACATACTTTAGCGCTGTAGTTATATTTGTTACAATTGTAGCAGATATGCAGATTGGGATCCTCAAATACTTTACATCTGTTAACCCCCATGTATAGATAACCCTGTGCTAGTACCTTCGAGAGTGCTTCACCATTTATTTCGGCAGTTGCTGTATATGTGCTTCTTAAAATTCGCTTAATATATTTGATGTCAATTGAGTCCATATTATCATTCTGTTTTTTTATAAGCTCCGTTAATTCGTTATTAGTATTGCTTTCACTTTCAATGTTGACAATTTTAATTCTTGGTTTTTTCAGTTTAGATTTTATTACTGTATATTCATTTTGCAGTTTCGTGGAGGCTTCCTCAATCATCTTCTCTGCCTCTGCTGGAGTTCTGCACTCAATTGATATAGCTCCGTCTTTTGCATTAAACAGTTTTTGTTTACCGATAAACAATTCGGCAGGATTTATAAGATTTAGTATTTGGTTTTTAGTTAATTATTGCCTTGAATCTTTTTAGGCTTGATTATTATTTTTGGTACATTCGTTATTTTGGGTCGATTAGGTTCATTGTTACCAATGCTGGCATATGTTATTGTAGCTGGTTCGAATTTGTTGCTTGTATTGATAATATTTTTATTCGTTTCCTTCATTTCGTATATAATTTCTTTTTTGGTTTGAGCCAACATAACTTTAATAGTTTGCATAATATCTTCGTCTCTCATCTCTATCTTAGGTTTCTTTGCTTCAAATGATAATTTGCATTCGGTACATAACCATAAAATGATGTTTTCACTTTGTTTATAGTTTTAAAGTCACGTTCGTTAATGTTTACACATTTGGAATGATACCATCGGTTACACATTCCGTCGCAAAGCAAATGCATTTTGATTATTTTCCACATTTAACTCACCGATTTTACATTTATGGTTCAGCGGTTCGCTCGGTTCCAGCTGATCCGCCCCCATTTTTTTGGAGGATTTTCATTACTACTGGTATTCTTAACACAACACAGCATGCATTGATAGCTGACATATAACGTTTTCATATGAAAGCTTTCATGCAGACTTTTACGATATGAAACAACTGATTGTATTATACATTATTTTAGGTTACCCATTATTTTGGTGAACTGTGTTAGAAATCATTACTGAAATATTAATCTTTAATGCGATTCCAATAGAATGAAATTGAGATTGAGTTTATAAAATTGTTAAGATTCTAGTTACCCTTTTCACTATTTTATAAAGCTTTTACGGTTTTTTTAAAAATAATAATGCATGTGTTCAAGATTATTTGTCGTCACTAATACAAACAGGTGAGATAAACACCGAGAATCTAAAGAAAGAAATATTACAAAAAAAATGTGAATAGCATACGTTTATTATATTTGAAAAAAAAACAGAGGAAGTGATTGGAATTTCAAAAATATAATAACAAAAACTTATTATTATACCAACATTTTATTCAAAGAATTGGGCCTATGAAGCATTTTAAATACAAAAAAAGTTATGTGGCAAGTAATATTGCAAAGCAGACAAAATTTTATTTAGATCGAATTTTGGTTCAAGCACAAAATAGATATAAAACAATTCTCAACAGAAAAAAGGTTCATAAAACCAGTTTATAAAAGTCTATTTGTTATCAACAACTGAATTTGAATTGAGCTGATTTTAATTAAACTAAACAGAAAAAATAATTTTTGGACTGTAAATAACTTTGAATTTATGTTATAAAAATAGTTTAATTTATGATTAAATAGAAAGTCGGTGGTTATTTTCTACTCGTAGTAGAGATTCACAACAACCGACGACTTAATATTTAACCGGCAATTGAACTACTTTTTAAAATAACATAAATTGAAAGTTATTTACTGTCCAGAATAAAAATCCAACATTCAAACGAAACTAATTTCATTTGAACAAAAATTGGTGTTGTTTATTAGATAGCTTAATATCTATTTAATTAATATGTTATACCATATGCGAATGATATTCAAGTACGACTAAGTTTCAGAAATTTTTAGTTCTTACAATTGATGTAGTATAAAACATTAATCTTACTCAAGTCTGCATTAAGATCTTTAATTTTCGCCTTCTGCTTTACAGCTAAATGTCTTAATTTTCCATAGCGTTCCTCCCATGATCCATCTAGATCTTTCAGTCTATTTGCTTCTTCGGTTCGTGAAATCGTAGATGTTGACATGGCGTCATTCTCAGGATAATTCACATCATGTAAATTGTTCTCTAGATTGAAGCGATCTTTCAATACACAAATTTCGCTCTTCAGCGCTTCAATCTCCTGTGACTTTTCTTCTACGTAAATCTTTCCAGCATCTTTCAGTTCATCAATTTCTTTTTTAAGTCGCAATATTTCTTCATCAGTTTGGCCACTCTAAAATTTAGAACATATACATTTTTCTCGTAAAAGATAATTTCCTAACTCAATTAAAAAATATATACATATATTTAAAATTCATGAACGGTTCCACCACCCCATCTTTCATATATTAGAAGCCAACTTTCAGTGGTTTAACTATGTTCATCGATCAAATATTTATATCATACTTATAGGTTAAATAGAAATAATCGGGTCCATTTATAAATCGACTCCATTATATATGAGCAGCTAGGGGCTTTCCAAAATTCTAATTTGAATCCGTCACTGAGAATAACTTTTGATAAGCTGCAATAAAGTGACTTTTAGATCTCACGATGATTCTAACCAACTTTTCCGGAAGCCATTAGAAGCGTTTGTAGATTTAATCTAGAGAATGTTGGACACCTTCTGTTGGGTATTCTTTAAAAGCATATAAAGAGGAATATTTGGTATTTGGTATCCGCGCAAATCGTATAAAAATATACAGTGTCACTAAAATGTTCCCGGCAGTTTGTGAGGTTAGCGACTTAGTAAACTGCACTTTGCAGTCGCGGGTCGCTTACGAGATGCTTTCCGGGTAAAGCTAGAAGCGGTTAAAAATAGCATACATTAAATTAGAAAGTACAATATTAAACAATTTTCTACTTTATACTTATATTTAACATAATAAATACCTTTGAACTATTTTGTACTTGAGCCTCCAATTTCTTAATTATTTCTTCATTCGCTCCAACCTTTTGTAAATGTTTATTGGCTTGAGTCTCGTAAACAACAATTTTCTTGAGAATTTCGTCACAATACGCCTGCTGCTGTGAAATTGTTTCGCCTCTTTCTTTCAATGCTTGGTTCATTTCATTCATTTCAATAAGGAGTTCTGAATTTTTTCTTTGGAGATTGTCTAATTTCTCTTCGTAAGCTTCTTTTGGTACCTTAGGTGGTTCAACAGTTTGATGTGGACTTGACTGAATTTCTGATAATTGAGCCTAAAACAGGTATGTTTAAAAACTGTTGAAACTATATTATATAAGCATATTCTTTGAAACAAAATTAAGAGACGATAGTAATTTAATGTTAATTTTTAACGCAATGATTTTCGTCACAACATCTCCATTAGTTATTAATTACAAACTGTTCAAACTTATATTCCTTCGTTTAGCCATTCTGATAAAATAGTAGAATCATACAGAGGTGCAAACAAAGTAGAAAATAATTATTAAATTATCACCTCGTCAAAACAAATAGTGTCACCACAGTTTAGTTGGAGGCCATCCGTAATACAGTAAATATTAAACTTGAAAAAGGAAAGTTGGTTTAAAAAAAAGAAAAGAAAAAACCGGCAATACTCTTAATATTAATTAACCAAAGTCAAGAGAAGAGAGATGTCAATTATGAAGACATTGACATATATGTGTAGTATTTACTGTTTCGCAGTAAGACGAATTCTGTTAATTCGAAATAACACCTATTCACTTATAAGATTTCAATTAATTTTACAAATCAGATTTGCACAGTTATAGAAAACTAAAAACGTTTGGACGTTAAACTAGTATTGGACAAATTTTGGACGTTAAACTAGTAAGTCTTCATTTCTGAGTGTAGTAAAATAAACACAAAAACAAAACGCTTCAAAAGGAAAAGGTGATAACTTAATGAATCCTTACTAAAATAGTTACCTGAAGCCTTACTAAATAGTGAAATACGTAGAATTATGGTAAAACTTAGAAAGCACAAAAAAGTAGACTTGAAATCATACACGATGAAAGGACTAAAACTCTAGACAAAAACAGGAATAGTATCGATTTAGAAATCACTACGTAAAGCAATCATGTTTTCTCATTCATATTTAAATTCCGTAGAGACTTCATTCAGAACTCTAGATCACATGTACACACTTCTTGTGTAATTTATCGTGGAAATGAATATAAATTATAGATTTCGTCGATTACGAAAAAGCTTGTTGTCATGATGTAAAATCTGCCATAAAACTAATACATAGTACATACACGAAAATTCCATTTCACGAAAATTCCAAATCAACTAAAATTTAAATATTATTAAAGTTTGATGTCCGTTAAATACAATTATTATATTATAGTCAGTACCTATGTGTACTTAATTTACCATAATAAAGATTTAAATATTTTTAAGATCATCGTATAATGTTTTGAATGCCGACATGATTATATAATGTTTTCCACTGTAGCACAATAATTATGCAATGAAAATTTTAAATAGTTTCGTATTTAAAATTTAGTAAGCGTCAGAGAGAATTACTGTTTATAAAAGCGAAAAGACAAATAGGGTGTTTTATTAAAAATAGTACTCCTCAAATAGCAAAAAAGGAACAATTTTAATAAACAGTTCCTGTTCATTTACACGATAAATTCAGCCAGTAAGATGCCTTGTCCAGCACTCCTTAAGCCGCGTGTGCTTCAATCCTTAATGCAATCAAAGTGTTGCTCTTGCTTGCAAGAACATAATAGTTCCGGCTCGGGCGCCAAAATATATGGCAAAGTGTTGCAAATATTTTTGACACGTTATCTTATCCCAGAATATTACATTTACGTCACAAATAAAAATTTATTTAAATTACATGCGGCAACTCTAGTATAATCGAAATTAAACATTTACACTGATAAAAAAGTAGTAATAAAGCACTCATTTGCTAAATATGCTCACAATAATATAAAAAATAATTTTAATAAAACTATAGCAAGCACGATAGAGATAATCTACAAATTTCGAAAAAATATATTCATGAAATCAAATGATTTACATTCATTTATTTCGTAATATTGCTCATCAAATTTCACTCACCTTCAGTACTTCCACTTCTTTCTGTAACTCCATTTTTTGATTGGCCAATTTACTTATTTCTTCTGCTGATTTTTCAGCTAACTGACTTTCAACAAGTTTAGATTTTTCCAAATTTTCTTCCAGTACAGTTAATTTAAGTTGTAAGTCATATTTCTCTTGATCTGTTTTATTACTCTGTTGATTTAGTTTTTCAGCAGCTGTCATTAACTGATCATTCCATTTCGTTACTTGCTTAAAGTATTCCTTGAAATCTCCAACTATTTGATGCTTATCGTTCTGTAATTTTTTAATGTCTGTGGCAAATTTTACCATTTTTGAGTGGTATGTCTTTAATTTTGCTGTTAATTTTTCATTTTTATTTTGTAAATCAGCAGTCATACCACTTGATACAATTTGACTATTCGTTAAACATGCTTGTTTCTTGGCTACGTCTTGTTTTAGCTTTTCAATTAAAGCTCTGTTTTTATGTAATTCAATATTCAAGTCATCCGCAGAATTTGTAAATTTGTCTAATTCTTTATTTTTTTGTTCTATCTGTGCTTGATATTGCTGTATTAGCTCCTCAGACTCATTTAATTTACTTTTAGTTTCTTTTAAATCTTCGTCTCTTGAAACTATTAAAGTTTGCAGTTCTTCATTATTTTCTTTATGTTTACTTAATTCTACCAATTCTTTGTCTTTATTTTCTTTGATACTTTTTAGTTCAGATATATTCTGAGAAAGATCATTATTAATTTCCTTTAAACCTTTTACTTCATCTAAGCTAATGCTCAACATTTTTTGCAGATCAGTAATTTCAGGTGATTCTATATGTTCTACATTCTTTTTCTTTAAGTTAATCAATTGTTGAGCTTGGTCCAAACCTAAAGTTTTTAGGTCTTCAATTTGTTTTTCCAATAAAACTAAATTTTGAAGCAGGGTATCATTTTCATCTGTAGCACGATTCAATTGCCTTTTAAGACTTTGATTTTCTGTGTCGAAATCAGAAACTTTGTTTTCTAAAACCAATACGTGCTCATCACTGATTTTCTTTTGTAGTTTCATATCCTCCATATTAGAAACTAAATCTAATTTCTGTATGGTTAATGTTTCAATCAGTTCATTTGAAGACGATTCTTTTAGCTTAGCGAGTTCAGCTTCAATTGCATCCTTTGCTTGCTTAGCTTTGTGAGATATTGCTATAAAATGTCGGCATTTAATCACTAGGTCTTCCTTAGATAAATCTTCGAGATGAATTTTCTTAGTTTCTACACTTTGATTCGTGTCATCCATTTTGGTGCTCTTTTTCAGATTGTTTCAATCTTAATACTAAATTGGTTCTTAAACAAACAAGGGTTTACTTTATGTAGTTCAAAAAAAATTCCACATAAACAAACAGCTGATTTTGACAATACAACTTCACTTTTACTTCAAGTGGGATTGGTATTTTGCCTAAAAGCCAGTCAACGAATATCATTCAATAAAGTAATAAAGTGTTAAATTGCGAGCATTTGCTTTCTTTAAAATCTTAGATAATTTTATACATATTTTTGCTACTACACGTATTATGTCGGAATTTGCTGAATGGTTTCAACTAGTTGCCTGGTTAAATATTGCGGTTATTGTTTTTTTTTTTTGGTACACAACGCTGTTCTACTTACCCTAATTTTAGGTTTAGGTGATTTCGTTTCATGTGTGATTTACTTAGATCGGTGGATTTTTGTTTGTGGTGATTATATAGCCTTTGTTTTTGATCGATTTCTTAAGTTTTGTTTATTAACTCACTATTTATTTGCTTAGGTGGATGCAATTGACTTTGTAGTTTATGCTGTTTTTGATCCTTTAATGTTAATGGATTCTAGTATAAGTCGTTGTTTGTCCTTTGTTTTTATCGAGAATTTATATTTTTTATATATCAAAGTCGAAGTTGTAACGTTCTGTCGTGACGTTTTATCTCGCTATTTTTTCTCGAAAGAAAGAAAGTGTGTAGTGGCACCTATTGACTCTACTCAAGCACGTAAATAATAAAGAACATGACTTAAAAACATCTTTCACCCATCAAATAAAGTGAATTCCTAATTCCTAAACACCTAATTTCCGAACGCAACTCAAATCCAACTAACCACAACAATCTAATTTTTTGCTGGCCAGTTGATGACAAAATTAACTAAACAATTTATTTATAATTGTGGTTATGGATGATGAATCTGCATTGAACTTAAATCAACTTAAATTCTTTTTATTTTAATTTTAAAGTGGGGAACGTTAGAGTAAATAATTTCTCCTAAATGAAAATGACTGAGACATTTTGTAATCCTGACGGATCTGATAATGATGCGGTAAGAAATGGAATTTCTTTTGTACTTACATATGAGCTACATTTAAAATATGAACTGTATTTACTAATTATTTAATATGTAATTCTGTTAAATAAAGAAAAGACGTAATTTTATAGATACTAGTAGAAGAATGGATAAATACTGCTATGTTGGGTACTACAACTGACAAAGTTAATTCATTATTAAAGATCCAAGAAATATTAATTCATAAAAGTCCTCAAATGCTGGAAGATTTTATGCCACATATACTTTCATTTGCAAATGATAAGAGTGGCGATGTAAAAAAAACCCTTATTGGTTTTATTGAAGAAGCTTGGTAAGCGATTATTTATGCTTAAAAAACTTTTAGATTTGTCATTAGCTTTTGTGATGAGTTACTCAAAAGCGATGAGTTAGCTTTGTGATGAGTTACATTAGCTTTTGTGATTAAGTTAAAAATTCGTTTATATTTTCATAATTTCAGTAAAGTTGATGCAAATCAATTACCCAAAATTATGCTAAATTTACACATGTTACTTTGTGATGAGTCAATAGTTGTACAAAAACGTGTAATCCAAGCTGCCATAAGTATATATCGTATAATGCTCACCAGTTTATGTACGATTGATACTATCACTAATGAAATGGAAACGGCATGGAAACAGATAACTGAAATGAAAATGGAAATAAAGAATATGATTGATAGTGACAATGATGGGGTGCGGACGTCTGTGGTCAAGTTTTTGGAATGTGTTGTACTATTACAATCACATCCTGATGCTCATAATAGGAAGAAGAATGATGTTTCAATTGAAGATATTCCTTTAACTTACAGAGTTATAAGACGGAGGCTTTTAGAAGAAGAAGCGAAGTATGTATTAGCAAAATCTGATATCAGCAGATATCAGATTAGATTATAAGAGATCGATGTTATATAACCCAGATTCATAGTAATTTTCATGTATTGGATTTTAAAGTTTCTTTGTAGTAATTTCATCTTATGATATTAAAAATGAAGCCAATGTAGTTGTAGACATCTCATTTTTTCGAAATTTTAATCTTCAATGTTTGTTCATTTGTTCATACTTTGTATGGGCATGAAGCATTGTTTCCTTAGAGCAACGTCATCGATTAAATTAAATTAGTGTTATAAAATTAATGGTAACTTTTAATAGTGAAACACTGTTTAATAGTGAAAATTTTACTGATCGAAAATATCCGACCTTTCTATGCTTCGGGTGCCTGAACAGGAAAGTTTAAAATCAACTTAATTTTTATTCATATTGGGAGAATAGATATCGTTGCAATGTCACAATCAGAAATTAAGAAATTAATTATAATAATTCTTAATTAAGCAAGCAATCATCGAAAATTGCGAATCATATATGAGAGACCACAAAGGTAGAAAAAATTCCGATG
>WYDF02252198.1:0-20524 GCA_009867245.2 Adranes taylori
GATATAAGATCTTAATATATCAACCCTCACTTAATTCATCATATAGAATTAGCTTATACCCGCAAAAGGTTGTTATTAATGAGAACCTGTTAGAGGAAATCTGTAAATTAGCTAAATGTAACGTTTAATACATATTTGAAAGTAGATTGAACATCCAGACGTGGTGTACTCATCTAGGTCGTTAGACTATGGGTGCAATACTAAGAAAGGGTACTGAGGAAAGCTCCGATAATCTGCTTATCTACCCTTATCTGGCTTTTTTAAGCTATTTCTTTGCTCATGTCATCAATAGGTGTTGTGAAATTGACAAACTGATTTATTGAAATGCTTTAAATTGGTCACAATGACGTAAAGACAATATATCTGATTTAATAAAATCACTTAATGGAAAATTGGAGCCCATTACATCAATGATGAATTTAAGAATATTAAAAATGACAGTTATATTATTAATTTACTAGGTATGCGAAAATTTTAAATCAAACAGCAATTGTTCTAAGTTCACCGGAATATGATATTTCTCGTTTGGACTCGCATGGACAGAACGTTCTTCATTATTCTGTTCGCTCAGGTAGACCGGATGCTGTTGAATACTTGCTCAATAATTTTAGGTATTTCTTAATTTGTAAATTGAATTTTTATATATATAATTTTTATGGTTATTTGTATAATTTTATTTTAGCGAAATAAGTGTTAATCAAAATGACTCGAGTTGGTCTACACCTTTACACATGGCCTGTTTAACAGATAATTTACCATTGATTAAACTTTTACTAAGAAAAGGCGCAAATGTCAATGCAGGGAATACAAATCGTTCAACACCTTTACATAATGCATGTCAAATTGGTCAGTGACAAAATTTATTTGTTTATTTATAATGAACCTTTATTAGCACTAGCTTATTGGAAATCTTCTAAATTTCTTGTTGAGGCAGTTTGTTCTGAAAAGTTGTACGAAACCTAAACCTTTGACGGCTACAGTATTTTACTAATAGTTAGATTATACACTTCATCGATATATTTAATGGGTAAAGACATGGGTCAATTTTTTTTCAGTTCTTTCAGTAGTGAGAAAATAATTGAGGGTGTGATTTTGTGTAAATGTTTGAAAAGCTTAGGATCCATTTTTTCTTTGGAATCTATATACTGTAGGAAGTATCTTTGACTATATTTGCATCTGTTTGTTCCATTCACTTTTCTATTCATTTAGTAAACTGCATTTGTTTTATAGTAATAAGCGGGTTTTGACCACTTTTGACAGCTTTTTTGTTTTACGAGAGGGGGGGGGGGGGAATTAAACGAGGAACAAATAAACGTGACCGTCGCACGCAGCAGTGTGGGACTTGATCCACTAATTTCCACCCCCATTGGAAATGATGTAAGATAGAAGATTGGAGAATTTATTTGAAGAAGGTTTTAGGATTCATCATCCTCTTCAACTTGGCACTAGTAATGAATGGCTATATTACAGAAATAGTAAGCAAATAACATGCGGACCAGATATGCTACTGCATTCGCTTTACAGCTAAGGAAAACCTGCGAAAACTTCAGTCATAACATATCAAACTGATGAGGGTATATGGTTAATTAGGTTGACTTTACTGATTAGATCGTGAGTACATTTCGTTTACTTGCTTGGCTGCGCAAGTGCTGTTGACTTTAGATAAAAAGTAGGTAGCGTGGAAAAATGCTTCTTTTCGATTTGTTTTATTTTTTATTTTTTTTTGTCCGTATATTTTAGGTGGATTGATGCAAGTATAACTTGAAGAAGATATGTAAGTAGTATTTACTTTTTCGCAGTAACACGAATTTTTAAGTAAGTAGCTGTTATTCCGAAAATTTTAATGAAAAGGATATTTTAATAATTAGGTGTAAAAATTGGGGCAAGGTGGACACGAACTATGAATCCGAACGGATTCATATTTCGATGCAATGAGACCTTACATATTTGGCCTCATTGGATTTGGCCTATATTTGGAACAAGAAAAAGTGTTGATAACAGCTATTAGCCTATGCTAGAAACAGTGTCCACCTTGCCCCAATTTTTACAACTAATTATTAAAATACCCTTTTCATTACAATTTTCGAAATAACACCTACTTACTTAAAAATAACTTAGTTGAAGAGCCTCGGGAGGTTTCTGCATTGCTTGGATGATGCGTCTTGCCGAATTATGGAAGGTCTGCTTGCTGCTATAGTAACTGACTTTCCAGTCGGATCGAAGAGTTTGATGGGCCATCGGGTTGTTTTCTGCATATCGTCAGGCCGAATATTTAGACTGAAGAGATTTTAGGCGATTTGTAATAGGATCGACAAAATGGCTACTTCTTTATGATGAGTTGTTTTTGCCATTCAACAGTGCCATTTCAGTGCCACTTCAAACAGTGCCATTTATATAGGACCATGATTAGCAGGGCATTGAAAGTGGATCATCTTAATATTAGATCACTGAGACCTAAAATTGATGATTTAGCCAACACAATAATGGTTGGCAACTATGACATAAGTGAAACTTGGTTGCAGGATTATATTCAAGATCAGGAAGTACGTATCAATGGGTTTAACTCCCCGACTGCTTGGTATAAATGTAGCTGAAGTAGAATATTGCGATATTTGTTTTGGAGTTTTCTTATGCTCTACCCTGAATTGTTTATTTACGACTGTTAGAACATTATTCTATTGTATGCTTTTGTTGCTTTTCAGACTTTCCCCTAAGTTCCTCTTGAGTTTTAGAATAATGTTAAGTTTTTCATAAACTAACATTACTTTTTCCCTAACATTATTTGTCATGATTATTTGATTTAATGAATGAAAGTTTGAATTACTGAACTCGAACTTCTAATATTTCTATATATTTATTTTATTAGGGAATTTGGATATAATTTCCTTATTAATCGATCATGGGGCTAATATCGATGCCCTCGATATGGAAGATCGGTCCGCTTTAAATGTAGCCATTGCTAATCTACATGCGCGCGCTGCCGAATGGCTTATAATTGCCGGCAGATGTCGTGTGAATCAAGAGGATTCGAGCGGTCATACCGCACTATACCATGCAGTTTCGAATGATATGTATTCAATATGCAAGTGAGTACATAATATTTTTTAATTCAGAAAAAACAAATCAGTATTGGGTTTAATGATTATTTATTTATGACTACATTTCTATTTTTATATGGTTCTAGAGTTAATAGTTATATTATTTGTAAATTATGTTAGATGTCTTTTGAAGTACGGCGCCGTAATAATCCGTTCGCATCACCTGCTCCATCTAGCTACCAAACGTGGCAATGAAGAAATTGTCGAATTGCTATTGAATGTTGGTGCAACGATTAATGCGAGAGATGATCGAGGCTGTACACCGTTAATGATCGCTTGTATTACGGAGAATTTTCAAATAGCCGAATATTTCTTACGAAAAGGTAATTTATTTATTTTTAATACTTTGCATTTGAATAATGGGAATTACACTACTTACTTGCACATAGTTTTCTATGGACCTTGTAAATGAAATTTGGAAGTTTATAAATGTTGTCTGACAGAAGTTATAATACGTTAATTTCATGATTATCGATAACATTTATCATAATTTTAATATAATGTGCAAAATTTTAATTTCAAGGATATTGTAGGAGTTAATGCCGTAGATTTAAGCATAATTTGTGATAAAGGGGTTTAATTACGCATTCTTTAATTGTTTAATTTAATGGATAAAATTTTAATTACAATGTTTAGGTGCTCAAGTAAACCTGACAAATCATATAAATTGTATGACAGCGCTTCATTTATGCGTACAAGAGATTATCGAGCCGCGACGATTTGAAACATTTTTAGAACTTTTACTAATTTATGGCGTCAATTTGAATATGACGAGTTATCAGGTAGGTTATTATATTAATATTTAAATAGATTTTTATAAGTGTTTATTACCACTTTAACATTTAACTTTCGAATTATTTAAAGCCATTTTCGAAATGCAGATTTTGTTAATTTAAATAACTATTTTGCTTATAGAATTCTAAATGTGAAGTAAACTCAACTGCTTTCTCACTTTAGAACTCATTATAAACTGAAAAATCTTATAAATCAGACGTCGGTCATGCTGAAACCTTTTAATACAAATTCCGAATGTGTTCTGGACGTATGCCAATCAGAAACGTAGCAGAAATAAATGTTCCATGTACACGGTTAGCTAACCATTTGAGATCTGTCTTAATCAGAGTTTATTTTGAATTGAAATAAACTCTGATTGAAAACAAGCAATGTACTTACTGTCTAGTTTTGTTCACATTTCATATACGTTTCAACATATTTTTACTTTTTGTAAGTACATTCCTTCCCATATTAGATGATTGATTGACTCAATGTGCGAGATGTGTTGTGATAATCTTTTATTTAATACTTCTCTAAGCAATCTAAATAGATAATAGATTGACTCGATGTGCGATTGATTGACTCAATGATGATTGATTGACTCAATGTGCGAAATGTGTTGTGATAATCTTTTATTTAATACTTCTCAAAGCAATCTAAATAGATAATAGTTTTGCGATTTTAGCAGATTAATGTGTATGTCCCATTCCATTGTGCTTCACCGAGATATTTGATATTTTCCTCTTTCAAAATACTAACCTCTAAGAAAATCCTGTCCGTATATAGGACATCGAAATAAAATTTAAACAACTTACGAATTAGTTCCATTTAATGTAGCTTATGAATTGTATCAAAGTAATGCCTCAGTGAATCAATAAAATTTAAACGGAGGATATATCAATTTTCAGGGTACTCCATTATTTTATGCCGTTATGCTTGATAGACATGAACATGTCTCAATATTAATACGACATGGTGCTGAAGTCGCTACAAGGCGTGATCAAATCGTCGACTATCTTACCATAGCAAGACGTCATGACAATCTACGATTAGCACAACTCATCATTGCTGCTGGCTTCGACTTAACATCATTGCGACGATTACCGATTACGCGTCTAGTATCTCAGAAACATAATCACACGTGCGTATCTACTGCTAGTGGTTCTAGATTTAATGTAAATGCGAATTCGAATAATTTAAATAATAATCAAAGAACAGCGTGCATTGATTGCATTAAATTTGAAGCAATGCATAATTTTCTAATGATATTACGTACTAAACCGTTAAGTTTACGCGATTTGTGTCGTATAGAGATTAGAACTCGTTTGATTAATATTCGTGATGGTGAACCGTTATTGAAAAAGATTTATAGATTACCACTACCCGTTATTGTTCAACGTTTTCTAACTCTCGAGGTATTATAATTGTGATTTATTTATTAATGTGATAACCGCCTAGTGATGAACTTTTGAACAAATATTCAAATAAATAAGTTTATACGTCGTTTTCACAAGCCTAGAAGTATTCCGTAATATTTATTTATTTCTTATAATCAAAATCCTTTTTAATATTATAATATTAATGTGATAAATACAACACAAATGTATTCGTTCTTTAAATTGCACAATGTACTGTATTAGAACATGCTTAGTCTTTGCTTGGTGATACCTTTTCCAATTATTCTAAATTTCTAGCAACCCTTGGGAGCTGTTTCTTCTGTGCTCAAAAGTTATCGTATCGAAATATGTTTTCATTATTTCAAATGACGCGGCTATTGTCACGCGACTTTTATATTTGTAAACAGAAATAGAATAACAAACCACGAATAATACACTTCTCAAGAACGCGGAATAATTGTGTTTCGACAATCACTCGATGGTTTTGGATAACTATCGTAGATTCCTTGGTTGTGTGGAATCAATCGGCAAATATTAGAGCGTTTAGCCACTCGCCTCTAGGAGACTTACACAACATAGATAGCAGGGCATGATTAGCCTCGGAGCAACAATTCGCTCGAGAATATTTCGAGGTTTTACTCTAATTTTAGTGCAAGACTTGATGTGCTCAAATGGGGTTTTAATAGCTGTTGTGTCTTCTTTTGTTAGACTTTTATTCTGGAAGTGCATTCTGCAACCACTTGATGGTGAAAGTGCTGGTTTCAGGATGAATAATACAATATTCGGCAATATGCCCTATACGAAGGACGTAGTGGCAGTAATTGAGAATAACCCAGAGAGACAGACAGGATAGTGTCGGTCGTGGAGCATAACTGGACGCTTTGGCCTCTTCGTGAATCTCAGCGAAATTAAGCTTCTAACTTGAAAGTAGCAGAGACCAGTTATTTTGTGAATCAGTAATAAGTCTTGAGCGCTGTTTACTATGAAACACAGCACGGGTTTTGGGAGCTAACGTTGGTGATCAAAGTGACCTGTCGATTAAGTTCAAACTCCAAATGGAACAGGCTCGTAGAATTTCCTTTGTGTTACTTCAAACCTACTGTCAGTCCAAACGTAGAAACTTGTGGACGCTTTCGAGATATATCCCTGGCGATGATTGTGCGAGTCTCGGAAGCTGATGTGATTCGTTAAGGAAAGGAAACTACAATATGGGTGGGTCATGCGAGGCGAAAAGTATGAGACTGTCCAGAGGTAAATGATTTTTATATTTTATGGGCAACCACTAATATACTTCGTCAATTCATTTATCCCGTGCGGTCATTAGTTATTATAATGTAACATCTTCAGCGATTATAGAAAGTGGGAGTCAAATAAATCAATTGCAGATCCTATTTTTATTCAACATCCATTGTACTAAGTTATATTTCGACTCACTAATCGCACAGAACAACCCCAAGTTCTGTTAAGCAACAGAGATTGTTTTGTGAGACCAGATATCTCATTAAGTGTCACAAGATGCGTAAGCTAAAGACAATTTCTGAGCATTTTAATCATAATTATTTTATTGTATTGTTATTAGCTAACGTTTCTACTGCTACCATTAACAGAATTGTAATTGTTACGTAATGTATAAAAATACATTTTGTAGAGTTTGAAATAAAATTACAAAATTGTATTCAACAAGATGTATATATTTGATTCGTTAAAAAAGGGACATAAAATTTCTATTGTGGTACAATCATTTTTAACATTTATTATTAACAACGGAGCGAAAAAATTATATTATTTTAAATTGTTATTTCTTTATCAACAATCGTTATTTATAATATATACATTACGGAAGAAAAATGTTAATTTCAGAGATTACAGTGAAGAAAATCGCATTGCACAAAGTATTTAATATTATTTATAAATGCAATATATTATTTCTAACTTTGACCTATCAACCCGCACTGGCCAGCGTGATAGGAAATGCCTAATTTCCTCTCGATATAAAATTGGGGATTATTGAGAGAGACCTATGTTCAGCAGTGGACGAGAAACAGGCTGTTGGATGATGATGATGATAAATGCAAGTAAATATACGCTTGAGTAAATCAGGTAAAGAAACACAATATAGTTTTATATTTATATTGAAATTTTGTTAAAAAGAATGGTGGACAACATAGTGCTACGAAGCGGTAAAATGTTTGCTTTTGACGAAGATACTGATCGCAATCACAAATTTACAAATAATATAGTCGTTTTCAAGAGGACTCAGAAACCTGAAACCTCAATGCTCAGAAACATTGACATCAATCCTGACGAAAATGCTTATCAAATTAAAGATATCTATCGTAGTAATCACATAATAACTATTACAAAGGTTTTTGAGAATGTTGGTATTTCGAGTGGATCATATGAACATTTTTAATTATCATTTTGGGCATAAGACTAATGGTAGTCAGATGATTTTGGTTTCAACGAATCACATTGTACCCAGATTATTAAAAGTAGTAAAAAATATATAGGAAAGTCGGACATGAAATGAATTAAAGCAATATCAACCAGACTTGTAAAATTATAACAGCTGAATGGATAATCTGTCTTTGAGTGTTTCTCTAAACTTCAGAGCTTGAAGGTATCAAACAGATACTTTAAAGTTTAAAATATTTGACTAAACATTCGATAGCAGAAACGTAGTCAACATTAGATTCTCTGTACGAATACAGATACTAATACGAAACAGACACAAATACTTTGAGTAATGTAATTTCAAACCAATTTTTAAGCTTTAAGTTTTTACGAAAATATATTTCACTAATATAAAAAAAAACCACAAAATTTTCAAATCACATAATTTTAAAGTACATTATTACACGTTTAAGTGATGTATGTATAGGAATTTTAAGCTATATACAAATTGAGTTTCGAGTATATATATAATTTAGTCTTGAAATGTTGTTTAAAATAGAAAACTGTTAATTGTTTAACATGAGGCACCACTCGAAAGCCACTTTGTTTTCGAGACTTTGTTTGTAGTCTACAAGCAAACATACAATGGTCACGAGATTCTTTACGTAACTTATAGCTAAATATTAGTAAGGTCAAACAAGAATTTGAAATATTTCTCCGCCTTGATATGACTAAGTAATTGCAAATAGTTAAACGTTGTATTAACAATGTACAACAAAACATATATTAACTGAATTTATGTAGATGCGGATGACAACATGAGTAAAACATTTGTTTTAGTTGTGAAAGTCATTAATTATTACTCAAATTCAAATAAGTTAATGGAAAACCAGAGTATCACAATGGTGAAAACTAAAATTGATGAGCTCATAATCGAAAGTAGATTTTAAAACATGAGATTAACATAAGGGTCGCGAAGTGAATAAAAAAAAGTTGGGCATTTTAAATACTAAGCTTTAGTTTAGATGAGGGGCATTTCAACCTGGATATGGTTTCATTTAAGTTTTTAATTAACTCGTAACTATTAAATTACATTACAAGTTAATTAATGACAATGAACATTCACAATGACCCAATCACTTAAAGCACAAATACTGAAAATGACTCCGTACGGGGTCGATTCAGTATTGAAGCGTTATGTATTTTGAAACTATGAAGTACACGTATACATCACTAATTGCTGACATCTTCCACATTTCTGATATCACTGATTTCCATGCATACAGAGTTATGTACACGTATAATGAGCATACTCATGCATTCTGCCGTCTTCATGGTCAGTAAAATCATCTACAAATAATATAGGTATGTCGAAGAACTAAACACATTATGGTAGCTGGGAGATACGGTCAACGATCATCAAAGTAATACATCGATTTAGATCAACGTTCGAATCGAACAGACTCGCAGAATTTTTGCCAACATTAAGAAAGAATCTTTTCACCAAATGGCCCCGTGAGCCTCCGTTGTTATGTTTTCCCTATGTTATGTTATATATGCGTTGTTTTCTTGTTTGATTTTACTCTTTGGATGACTCTCTAATTAGAACTATTTGTCTCTATGCATATGACTAGTCGCATTCAAAGATTTTTGCAGATAACAAAAATGGGAGGATGATAAGATATCGAATTCTAAAGTAGTGATGTACTGAAATTGAGAAGCTGCGCAACATGTTCTGAGATGGAGTCCACAAATATTCGCGATTTTATAAGAATTCATAGAACTCATTAACCATATTAATTCATTAACCATATTAAATCAAAACATTCTATATAAATAAATTTAATTATTTCAATAAAAATTAATCAAATGACTCGAAACTTTTCTTAACTTTTTCCGTATAAATATAAAAAATCTATTCCAATATAAAAATATCTTGTTTAGTTGTTAAAATTCCTATTTACTTATAAAAATGGTATAATTACTAACGGTTTTTCTCCTTTCTAAAATTATTATTGCTAATTTTGGTAAAAGCTGGTTGCTTATAAATACCTAACCTATAATACTATTCTTACTAACATTTAATTAAGTATGTTCAGAAAGAAATATAATAAAATGTATATTTCGCAAGGAAGAGTAAAAAATTATGCGTACAAAACTTTTTAACATTAAATAACCTATAAAAATTAGATTTTTATAAAATACCTTACATTCATTTATAAATATATTTGTGTTATTTTAAAAACAAGTAAAAATATACAACAGTCAATATAAGTTTCATACTATACAACCATAAACATAGTTATTATTATACATTACAAAAATAAATAGTTTTCAAAGTATATACACACACAACTTTATATTACATAATTTTATTATTAAAAAATTCAATACAAACGTAATATGGCGATTTAGAGATTGTAATACCGATATTTTCGTTAACAGAATCACGAAGCCAGAATAAACTACCAGCAAACAGTTAATGTGGTTCGCCAAAAATACTATAACAGAAACTCAACAAAGATTCGTACCCAGAAAACCTATAAAGCAAACTTCTTAATTTATTACAACTTAGTGACATTACTTACACATAAACTTATACATAATTAAAAAATAAGCAATAAAGATAAATGTGAACAGTTAAAAAATATATACAACTCTAGATTCCTTTAATTTTAACGCTTAGCTCTCATAAAAAATATCGTATCATTTCATTGTTGTGACGTAAATTAATGAAAACTTTTTTATGGGTCAAGTATTAGATTTTTGGCAAACTATCAGGCTGAGTTCTATTGTGGGTTATTAAGATTTTGTTCTTTAAAAATAATGATTTTATAATCGCAAAATGAAAGATATTATCGCAGATATGAGAGGCTTTGTTTGATAGGTGTGAAAACAGAATAAGTGCTTGAGTGTATTTTTGTAACGATTGCATTACTACATGTGAGAAATACAGTATGAATAAGAAATTTTATGGAGCCATGCAATTCGAAATCCAGAAATTTCCAGAAATTCATATCTGAAAATCGGGTACTAAGGAGCACTGTATACAATAAGTACATCGTACAAGTGTTTTAAAGTCGATTTAGTTAAATATACTCGTCCATAGCAGTATAAATAATTTCTATCGCATCAAAGTAATTTCTAAACCGTTTTTGCAAGTGTAACTCAAATTTTATGAAAATAATGATATTCTATATTCGTAGAGAAATTAATGTATTTATTCCGATAATAATTCAAATGAGTATATTATTCTAACAGGAAAGATATGTGTTACTTTAATAAGTTAGAGAGTTTGTCTACGAGATACTTAGAAGATTCTATTATGAATGTTCAAAAATTTGCAGTCCAATTTTTTATTCAGTTTTCCTGAGTTATCCTGTAATTTCTTTTGTGGCTTATAATCGCATAAGATGCAAAATTTCTCGATATTACAATCTCTGCGGAACTACTAATTCAACATTAAAATTAGCTTTCATATACGTAAGATAAAATAACAAAAATGTAAATGAGAAAAGATCGGTTCATAATATATATGTACATATATCCAGTCAACTATCAATATTATTACAACTGTGTTTTAAAAAACTCGTATTAATAAATAAATAAATATGGTAAAAAATAAACTTTTCGTAACTGTTGATTTGATTAGATATAGAAAAATAATAAGTCTGTTGCTGTCATACGACAATTTTCGACATTTCGCTAAGTTTTTCCGAAGATGAATTCTGTAACGATTGATGCTGTTGTGATGTATGTTTATTATTGCTATCGCCTGTAGATATTGTGGTTGTTGTCGATGTGGAACTGTTTGAACTGGTTGTACTACCGCCTATTTAAACACAATCTCTAATTATTTTGAAACTAAATTGAACACATCGTTCACGAGCGAAGTCGATAAACTTTGTCCTTAGAAGTCATTAGAAATATTACAAGTGGTAAATAAATGAAAACCAAAAATAAAAACATCTCCATATTTTTACTGTCAGCACAAAAATAGTGAAAACTACCTCTTATTTTTTTTCAAAAACTACTGGCGAACCGTAATGCCGTAAAATACTGAAAAACTTATTACTCATGTTTTATTACTATACTCAAAGGTTCTTTTCAATATTCCATACTATGTTCTGTGCTGTTACCCTGTATTTCTTTAATTTGTTTATGCATATTGAGCAAGTTGTACTTCGAGAGCTTCAATCTCGTTTCCACGTTGTTCCACTGTTTCTCAGTATCTTCTTTGGATTTTCCGTTTGCTTGGAGATACCCTAACTGATCTACGAGAGCTGTTTGATTAAAGCGACATAAATCTATGATACGGCGCTGCAATTTATAAAATGGATTCACTATTATTAAACATCATCCTTAAAACTTAAACGGATTTTGTCGAAATTTCAATCAGCTGCAATGCTTAGTCTACGTTTAACAGCAGTCTAAAACAATAAATACATTTGCACTTTTACGGTCAAGGAGAGAAATAAACTGTTTCGAGCTCCATAGAACTTTTCTTCTGGAAACGTACAGGCCTGATGACATCAAAGCCAATTTGAACCAGTCGTAAAAATAATTTGGCCATCAAAAATGAAGATAATAAAGATACAAGAATGGAAAGAGTGCTTTACTAAACGGAGAAATGTATTATTAATCACAGTTAACAGTACTTTCAAAAATAGAAAACTTACAATCACTCTACTACGAGGGATGTTGTTAAAATTTCGGGATGTGGCAAAACTGTACTTAAGCGATTATTAACCTATAACGCGTCATGATGTTTGATCTATCAGTTGTCAAACAAAAGTGAGAGATTGTAAATATATCAAACCGTTTCGTTACTGCAAATTTTCAAAATTATTTACAATTCAATAAAAATGGATTTAAATAGAGAACATTTTCGAGCAATGATTTTATTTTATTTTCGTTTTAAAAAAGTGAAAAGGAGTGCATCGAAGATTTGAAAATTGCCTTTGGTGAAGAGGCACCTTCAAGGACAACTGTCTTTCGATGGTATCAAGAGTTTAAAATTGGACGCAGTTATACTAGTGATGAATTTCGTGGAGGCCAGTGACATCGAAAACTACTGGAAACATTGATGTACGAAATATAATGTCAGATCGTCATGTTACGTATAGAGAAATTGAGTGACACTTAGGCTTGGGTATGAAACAAATTAATGAAATTTTACATCATCACTTAGGTGTTAAAAAAATATGTTCCCTTTGGATCCCCCATAATTTAACTGAAGCTCAGAAAGAGGTTCGTGTGAACTGGTGTAAAGAAATGCTTAATCGATTCGACTCAGGGAGATCAAATTTGATCTACGACATTACTAGTGGTGACGAAAGTTGGATCTATGCTTATGAACCAGAAATGAAACAGCAGTCAACTATTTCGGTGTTTGAAGATGAAATCAAACGTCACTCGCTGCCGCAGTGTTTCTAAGAAAATGGTAGCTTGTTTTGTCTGAAAAACTGGACATGTCGCTACTATTCCACTTGAGGATCGTAGAACTGTTAATGCAGAATGGTATACATACATTTGTTTACCACAAGCTATCACTGAATTGCGAAAAACAAATAGGTCGCGACGCATCATTCTGCACCATGACAATGCCAGTTCCCATACTGCGCAACAAACAGTAAATTATTTGAGCAGTGAAAGGTACAATTGCTGTCTTATCCTCCAGGTAGTCCTAGTATAAGTCCTACCGTCTTCCTTACTTTCCCAAAAATAAAAAATCGACTACGTGGCAAACGATTTTCATCTCCAGAAGATGCAGTAGAAGCATTTTAAAATGAGATTTCAAGTGTACCATCTTCTGAGTGGAAAAAATGCTTTGATGGTTGGTTTATTCGCATGAAAAAATGTATAGAGTGTAAAGGAGACTATTTTGAAAAGCAATAAAGTATTATTTTATTTCTAGATGTTTTTGTCTTCTTCTATCCCGAAATTTTAACATCAGCCCTCGTAGTTTTTTTTTTGCTTATATACAACACGAAAAGGACAACCGTTGTAGAAGGTTGTCGATCATTTTCAGTTGGAAATTGGAGATTTGCATAACTTAAAAATATTATGACTTCAGTAAACTGTCCAAGACACCTTCCAATTTAGTTAGGTCCAATTTCATTACAAGTTCAAAAATTTTGTTAAAAAGATTTGTTTCGAATTTGTATAGTGTAAGCAATGTGTTAACACCTATGAAAACGCTGATATATACGAGGGTGGTTTGACATAAATCTAGCCTTCGATAGATGGCGTTACGTGCCATTCAACACATGACGTTTGTAAAAATTTAAAGCTAAAAGAACAATTAATTTAGTTTTTACCGCCGCCGCAAGCAAGCAAGCAACTTTTATGTTTTGTGAAAAATGGAAGAAATCTAATATCGTTCATTGATTAAGTTCCTTCACAAGAAAGGGAATAACAATGTAGAAATCAAAGCCGAACTGGATGCTGTTTATGGCACGTCGCTAGCAACAGTGAAATTTTGGAAAGCTGAATTTGTTCGTGGTCGTACGAGTGTTTTTGATGATGACCACCCAGGGCCCTCAAATATCGCCACTACACCATAATTCGTCAACAAAATCCATGATGATTATGGTAAACCGTCGAATCAAAATCCGTGAGCTAACAGAGGCTCCAAACATATCAAATGAGCGTGTACTCGTCATCATACACAAACATTTGGATATGAAAAAGCTATCCGGGCGATGGGTGCCGCGTTTACCGACCAAAAACGCACGTGTGACGAATTCAGAGAAGCTTTTGGCGAAGATAAAACGGGATCAACAATGGCGATCGTCGATACGCCATTGTTGATGAAACGTGGGTCCATTACTACACGCCGGAGACGAATGAACAATCGTAGCAGTGGAGAAAAAGCGGCGAAGGCCCACCGAAGAAGGCAAAGACAGCCCGATCGGCCGGTAAGGTGATGGCGACTGTTTTTTTGGGATGCGAAAGGCATTATTCTTATTGATTACTTGGTAAAGGGTAAAACCATAACTGACAATTACTACGCAGCATTATTGGACCCTTTCGACGCCGAATTGAAGAAAAAAACGCCCTAGTTTGGCTCGCAAAAAGTTCTCTTCCATCATGACAACGCATCCGCTCATGAAGCAGCCGTCTTGCGAGCAAAATTGAACCAAACAGACTACCAATTGATCGACTACCCACCGTATTCACTAGAACTAGCTCCTTGCGATCCGTTACCATTCCTAAAAAATGGCTCTGATGATGTTGTTTTGCAACAAACGATGGAGTGATGACAGAAACTTCCCACTATTTTGGAGAGCCCGAGCAAAATTACTTTACGGAAGGGATCAAGTTGTTGGAAAGTCATCTTGAAATGTGTTGCCTTAAAAGGGGACTATGTTGAAAAATAAATGAAAAACCTGTCAAACCAAAATAAATGTCAAATGAATTATCAAATAAATGACAAATGAAAATAAATGTCAAACCACCCTCATACAAGCAAGTACTATTATTACTCACCTAACATTTGCTCGTCATATTCCTCTATCGAATCCAAATCTAGAGCACTTTCAATCATCGTAGTATCACGTAACAATCTCAAGCGACTGGCACTCAATGCTAAATTAGCACAATCCAAAGCGGTTCGATCATTTTCATTCGGATCAATCTCGTAGATCAATTTTGATATACCACCCGACGACGATATTTTAGTTGGCGATGCAGAAGTTGATGATGATGCTGTTGCTATTGATCTTCGTTGTGCTTTATTTTGAACTAGTTGTGGAGTAGATGATGTTGGCGCCTCATCTTTAACTACGGTCTCAATTCTGGCTGGCTGTTGAGTATTGTTGTGGCGATATTTTCGTTTGTCAAGGAGATGGCCTAACATATGATCATCACGGGCCTTAAACAAAATAACAATTCCAAAAATATTTATCAATGCTTATTTCATAAAATTTTATATAATTATTGTAAAATAAAAATAAATAAAATTCTACCTCTGCTGGATCATCTAAATCTAATTCAACGTCGGCGGCAATCGTTCGACCACTCATACGCTCGTTGTTCACTTGAAAATCGCGAGATTTTTGTTCGATTGAATGATCAATTTGAATATTGCTATACAAATGTTGGACGGATGGAGTTGACACATTTCCATCCTGAATTTCTGTTTTACTTTTCATATCTCCTGCAAATAGTCAAAACATAAACTGAAAATTATGTGTACTGCACACTTCAAATATATTATTATTATGCGTTTTATAGTGGCAGCTTCCTAGCATCTCGGTACTTCAGTACCTATTAAAAGACGTTATAGGCGAGATTCTTTTTCGTAAACAAATAACGACTCTAAATAATATATGGACATGTCATTGTCGGGCAGTTGGACCAGAATTAATTCAAAATGTCCAGGCTTGATCCAGTTTTTTGTTATGTGCACTACTTTTTATTTTACTTTGCTGTTTCCTCTAAATACGTAATGTATCCAAATAGCGTATCAAAACTGAATCGGCCGTACTATGGGCCATTACTTCGCTCTAAAGGGATTGTATGGTTATAGATTTTCAAGCTACTCTGTTATTATTTTTCGACATTATTCTTAACACATATTGGCACAACACAAGTCCTTCACAGCGCTAAATTTGCAAGTTAATTAACAACTAGTAGACAATATCAACTTTGAATTACCCGTAATGTAATGCACAGCGTATTCAAAATTTCAAACGCTAATTCGTTTCACTTCTTGTCTATTGATAAGCCAACGGTTATATATGACACATTTGCATATATCTACAAGAACTAAAAAAGTGTAAAACAAGACAAAACTACATTAAATATTATCAATACTCTAATTCTAATATCTGAAATGCATTCAACGTTTTTGACTACCAAAGCATTTAGTTAACCACCAAATAAAAAAAATTAAAACTTATTTTAATTGACACTGTTTCCTTACCTTGTCCTCTATGCAACTCCTGACTCTTCCCTAAACAACCGCCTCTTCCTACCCCCGTATCAACATCCGTAATGGAAACAGCATTCCCACTCATCGATTTCATACCAATTGTTGAATGCTGTGCTTGACCACTACCGTTTGCACTACTAGCCAACGCTAAATTCGGCGAACTCATCTGTTTCTTGCTCAACAACAAAGCTTGATGATGTGTGCTATAATTTCCAATATTCCCCGCGCCAAAATTGTGTAAAGGTCGTGTGTTTTGATTATCCGATGTTAGGGCAAGATACGGATGGGAATTTGTAGGGAAAATTGTGGGTGGATGTGTTGCTGGTAAAGGTTGTTCGTTTGTGACTAAGTGAGCAATACTGCCAGTATTTGATTCTGTAAAAGATAATAAACAATCGTAGGCAATTAATTGGCATGATTTGAAAAATTTAAGGAAACTAAGTTAATCACATATATTAATTACGCAATGAATATTAGAATAAATGGTCATGCCCAAAATTATGCAATTCATTCATTATTAAAAGTTGTAAATAAACATTTAGTTATAATTAGTAAAAATATAAATTGTAAAGATAGCGAAAGCTCTCAACTAGTTTCTATATTTCTTCACTTCTTTTTAATCAGAGCAGAAATGAAAGATAATTAGAGTAGAAATTAAAGATAGCCATTGCGCGGGAAATAAAAAAACACAAATCAAAAACAAACTTACCGATCCCAATGATTGACATTCTGTATTAATCAACCGTACTTAGACGCATAAAACAGAAACAAAGAATACGTAGTGAGTTAAAATATTATTCATAGTGTTTAAACTGCGAAATACCCCATATGAAAATCTCAAATCCACAAACATCATTTTTGTGTAAATTTTAAAATAGTTAAATTTTTGGCAGAAAAGTCAGTCAGAAGATTTTGTCACATATAAAGCTTAAAACTTAACATTGGTTTCATCAAGTTTAATAAAAAGGAGATGATTTTTTTAATTGTGCTACATATTTTACAATGATTGAAAAGAATTTTTAATGTTTATTAGGAATTACTAGATATTTAAAATTTTGACAAGGTTTTAAAACCAAGAAAATTTCAATCTTTTAACTAAATTATATAATTGTATTACTCTTGTATTCGGTATAGTATTCAAAACTCTTAAACACAAAATCGTTTTCTACTCAGAGCAGGAAGACTTGCTTAGAAACGGCGTAGGGATAACTGAAAGGAAAAAAACTCAGGCAAGCTATAAGAGCGTATAAGCCAATTGATAGAATTATGTTCAGGGAACACTAACGCCCAGCAAACATACACATAAACTAAATCTACTTTCCTACGAGCAACGCACCATTCGAAGAACTAAAGCGGTGTTACATTAGATAAGAAAACCTACGCACAGATGGGAAAGTTACATCAAAGTAAACCTTTGCCTCATTCCGAAAATACATAAATTCTCTTCAAATTATCAGCAGATTCGGGCGACCGCATCGCTACCTGTCTTTGCTTCTAAACAAAAATAATATTGTTAGATACAAGAAGGAGGGAGGAAAATCGCTCCTCCACATTAAAAGAATAACTACGATGAAAAAGTGAAGAAAACTCTGGGTAAAGGAAACGACATGGCAAAGAATAGAACTACGGAAATAAGTCAAATCACGGCGATATAATCATGAAAAAACCGACTATCATCTAGACGAAATTTTTCACAAAATTGAAATGCACAAACAAAGAATAAGAACAAGGAACATATTCAAGAAGATTAAACACATTATACGCAACTTTACCACAAAACATTTAAAGATCAGAAAACAATTAACAGCTATCAGGTGGAGCTAAATAAGAAATAGATGGAAACTGTACTGTGAACATATAATAGAAGACAACAAAGGCGGTGCAAATCAATCACATACAATAATATTTACTATGGAAACCACCAATATTACGAACGGAAGGAACCGCCAATATTAAGAAAGGAACTAACAAAAGCTATTAAATAGCTAAAATCTTTGCTACATAACATTTTTCATTTGGAGTTTTTTAAATATGTAAAGAAAATCGTGAAAGTAATACACATAACATATTTTCCGCGTTAACTAAAAGGGACATATTCAAGAAGATTAAACACATTCTACGCAACTTTACCACAAAACATTTAAAGACCAGAAAACAATTAACAGCTGTCAGAAAAAAATGCTCGAAAGCTCGAAAAATCGAGCACTGAATCGTGTTCTGATTTTGAGACGAAATTGTAGAGAGCATGTAGAGAGCATGAGTGAGATAGGTAACCTCGGCCACAGAATACGCAGACTTGCTCACCAGTTTTACCGACCAAACTTTGCCACAAACCTGCAAATTGGCTGAGAATCGCGAAAAATAGAGCTATAGCTGAGATATATCCATGAAGACATGCGATTCAAAATAAAACTAATTAACAAGAAGAAGATCCGATATAGCTCGAAAACGGATATCTAAATAATTTTATAAAAAAGTTAGTAATATATTGTATTTCAACGTATGAAAATGTCTACAAAAGGGAATGTCTCAAAAACATTTCTTAAAACTAAAACGAATAACAATCATCTTAAATACTGCTACACATTCAACATTTGTTTTATAAAAAACATATAACCATTCATATTCCAAAAATAACTTTCCATTTCTATTATGCTAAGTATTATCCAAGCATTGTACGTTTTGGATATACATACGACTAAAATCAGGTTTCGGGAACCCTCCAACTTTAATATTGCCGCCAATAGTATCAGGTATATCTGCCCATTGCTGCGCATGTATATTACTACACACGTAAGCGCTTAAAGGGCGTCCTTGTCCTTGACGATGCATGGGAACTTGTTTGTATTGTTGATAATAGCTGAAAGAACGTGGCGGTGGCGTTCGTAGTTGACCAAAAACGGAACTATAACGTTTCTCTGGCGGTGTCCTTTGACCGATTGAAACGTAAGCTCCGCCTCTTGTCGCTTCATAAATGCATTCAGGACATTGATTTTGAGGATGTACATGTGCATTCATATGCATATTCATATTTGAATACACATTTACATGATGCTGATGTGTGTCGCCCATTTTGGGTGGTGGGGGTGGAGGCGGAACGGGTGGACATGGCGGAGGTGGTAGAACAGGCGATAGGGAAAGTGAAGGTGAATTTGGAAGTGATAATGAATCGCTGGGTGCAACCGTTGAGCGTTTTGTTTTCGATTTGGTTGCTGTTATAAAAATCGGTGAAGGTGATCTCTGGCAGCGTTTCGGATTGATTTTTATAGGATTTTCGACGTAAAACGTACTACCCCCGCTACTAACAATTGTATTAATAGAATGTGAAGATGCGGGCGTAGTAGTAAGAATTGGTTGTTTATACGTACCGCCATTTTCCGGCGTTGGCCGGAAAATACCGCTACCGCTACCCATTGGCGGAAGTTGATGTTGAAGATGAGGATGTTGAAGATGAGGATGTTGAAGTGTTGCATTAGAAAATTGAGCGCCGTTCTGCAAGAGAAAAAAATTATTATCTCTATTAATGAAATACAATATACTTCCTAATTTATAAAATTTATATGTAAAAATAAGCAATTTTATGGTTTCTAGTCTAACAATTAAACAATTTCGATTCTTATACCTAAATGAGTTTTAATTAGATTTTTTCAATTACATAAAATTTATATTGAAATGTTAAAGGCAAAATAACTAATATATAAATTTACCTGCAATGATGCATTGTAGTCTCTAATTGGAAGCGTTGGTTCTATAGTTATAGGATTACCTAAATCAGCCTTATATTCTTCAGTTACTATACCACGTCTAAAGAGCAAACATTATTTCCATTATTAATTGAATTAAAATATTGTACAAATCAAGCAATAATCTATTTATATGTCTAATATTACAATAACGCAATTATATGGGCTCATGCATGGTTT
>WYDF02252209.1:0-13979 GCA_009867245.2 Adranes taylori
TCTAGAGGTATTCAGGAGCTCCTGAAATTCTTCTATCTTCGGTGTTATCATTCTTTTGTTGGGTGTCGGCCTAGTTGGGTGTTGGCGTCAGAATATTGGGTTGCGTAAAACACACTGTTTTAATGCTAATCTTGTCGACTTATTAAAACTATTCAGTCGTTACATACTACATCTAACGTTATTAGAATATACGTCATTTTAGTTAAATAAATTGATATGTAAATTAATGCATAGGGTTTCAATGGTTTGGTTGTTTACATTGTAATCCATACTGTTATATGTTAGCTACCGTAGGAAAAACATATTTAAAAAGTATTAATATACTTGACATTGACAGTGCGCGTCTCGTAGCATTGTACTGCTGTAATGATATTTTGATTTCTTAACAACAATGGTATTATATGCTTAAATGTGCATATCTAAGGATACGAACTGCCCAAAGACCAGCCCAAAACAAATACATTTTTTAAAAAAAAATTGTACACATATATTATATAGCAAGACTACATAATCTACATAATTTTGCTTGCCGCAAAGGGTACATGCACATTTTATATAGCAAGAGTACATAATTTTACTTGCCAAAAAGAGTACATGTACTGTTTAAAGAGTACGGTTGGTAACCATATGTCTAGCTGATATTGTTTTCATTTTTATCTAAATTTTACATTTAATTAAAGTATCTTTAAAAAATTTTTGAAGTATAAAAGTAGAGATTTCATCTTATTTTTTATTACTTGATCTTGTTATACTATAAGTGGTTTTCTTTATTCAAAGGAATACAGGACCAAGTACATAAAATTATATTTAACCTTCACAATTACACTTTTAGAATGTTACTTCCATCAACAGGTCCTATGGAACATCCGGGAGCATAATGACCGTAGCCCAGATTCTGTAGATATTCCACTAATAGTTGTATTACGAAATATCATTGAGTATAAGGATCCTAGCCCGTATCCTGTAGATATCCCACTAATATCGCAATACTTTTTACATATTATTTAATGTGTTTAATACTGGTTTTAGGCTATCTTGGATCATGAGGGTCTCATCCTCAAAATACCGCCTTTTCTTTGAGCTTAAACGCTGAGCTTAAATTGATATACTGCAAATTGATTAATTAATAAAAAGTAAAAATATCTACATATTTTTCCACTGTTCACGCTTGAACATATTACCGCGTTCAACTGAAGACTTTGAATTGATGTTTGCTGAAATGATGACGGAATTCCTGGTTTAATGATAGTATCCCTAGTACTTTGGTTGCCATAAAGGTGATGCTCCATCCTCCAAATTTTCCCTTTTCCTTCTTTGTAATAATGGCGATGCTCTTCCTCATACCTTCTGGCAAGGTTATGACGCTACTAACCTGCCGATGTTGACTAATTTGGAACCTCGTCCCTTGAATCGAACTATTGTGGCATTCACTGCACGGTGTTTGGCGATGATTCGGAATATGATCCCTTTTGCTCGATGCTCTTTTTGATGTGTTGGATACTGACTTCGTGGCTGACCTCCCACTGATGCTGAGACTCGTTTTGTCTCGTGTCCCAGCCCCGACGTCACGGCGTTGTCGATCCTGCCGGTCTTTTGCCTGCTTGAACAATTTCGGAATTCCAGATCCACCTCCACCCTCCATTTGTCCCTAATGCATTCAGCCCACTTTGAGCATGTAGACTGCTGGATATCCACCTTCATATGGTATTCTTTTGTGGACGCAATCTTCATGATCAATTTTATCTCAAGTAGTGCTACCTTCTGCGTAGTCTACGCTATTCTTAGATCGCCGTTCGCTCAGGCTTTCATCTCCGTCATTGATTTTCAGGTTATCATTTTATTGAGAACTTTTTTACTGGGTCATCAGCTAGCTACATGAATTTCTCGAAGGTTTCCTTTACTTCGGCCAATCTTCTTGCAATCCATGCCTCTCTGATAATTTGTTTAACTTCTGTAGCTATGTTTCTCATTTGTGTACTCATTTCTACTATTAGTTTTTATTTAATTGATTTAATTTGGTAAAGCCTAAATGATTTCATTTAGAAACTTTAACATTTTCGGAAGCTCTATTTATTGTTAAAATTATTCTTTTCATTAATTTTATTTAGAAACTTTCGTATCTTTAGATACGAAAGTTCTTTTTTACGTGAGATACTCGTACATGTAATGTTGCTATTAGACGAACTATTGTTCAATTTAAAATTTCCTTTCAGAACTTGGAAGCCCTCGTTACAATTAATTTCTTTATTTAATTTAATTCAATTTAGTTCGACACACATTGCTGTACTTAAAAGCTCCTTTATTTTATTTAAATAGATTTTTGCATTAATTTATTTAAAAACTTTCGCACCGGTAGGTTCTTGTCTAATGTTTGATTTATTTAAACGCGAAAGTCCGTTTAAACACCTGTGTCCATTTTGACTTCTAAAGGTTTATTTATTTTACAGTCTAATTAATCTTTTATTTAATTTTTGGTATTACTATCATCTACGATTTATGTGTAGAAATATTGTTGTACAAGTTTGTAAGGGTTGCACAATTTGTACTTACTGCAACGTTTCCGTATCATATCGGCACTTGGAAATTTGTTGCTGGGAGTAACCACTAGAGTTTACATCCAGACCTTAAGCGATTCTTTTATAATTACCGGCGAGTACTCTAACTGATAATCTCGATTTATTAAAACTAATCAGTCGTTATATACTACATCTAAAGTTATTTCAATACAGGGGAGGGTATTGTACCTTGGAACAAGTTTCAGATTGTACAATATTTTAAGGAGTTCTTGTTAAAATATTGCATACATGTATTTTTTGCCATATAGCACAATCATTTTGCAATTATTACAAATCACGTTTAAAAGTCTAATTTAAAAACAGTTGCCTACAGAGTCTTTTGTATATGCTGACTGAAAATATTCCAAGGTATTGATCATCGTGTATCTTTGAACAGGCCGTCATGTAGCTCTGAATGTTACTAAATATATATACTATCATTATTAAAGAATGTATTGAATAAACAAAATAACATTTACATTGGAACAAAAATTCAAATGAAGAAATAATATTGCAATATAAAAAAAATCTGTGCAATAATTGATCAAGTTCCTGAATCCTATAAAAACCTTTCTACGACATTTATTAAGGAGGTTTTAGCGAACGAAGAACTGCTTCCCAAGGATACTCAAGAACATCTGGTTTCTCTGGCCACTTCTATGATATTAGAGATTGTACCATCGAAGAAATAGTGGCGCTTTCATTACTATTGACAACAATTTTCCAGGATAAACATTATCTTGATAAAGAACTACTACGTATTACCGAACTTCTCGACCAACATCTGTGAAAGCAAGAATATATTTTACGGTTGTTCTACCTGTAGCTAAATTGATGAAAGCTTCTTCATTTTCTTTTTCTCTAATTTCTTCCTGAATATCATCGTTATCCAATCCCTTAGAGACATATTATCTTCATCGTCATTTTCTTCTACTGCCATTAGATTCCTCTTAATTTCATTCTATCTTATATTTTCTTTGTCGTTTTTTTGGGCGGTGTCACTGGTATATCATTTATTTCAATCTTCTCTGGTGTTTGGGTTAGGATTATAGAATTTCCTTTTTTTCTGACTTTAGGGGTTGGCCAACGTGGTTCCGCTTTTGGAAATGTTCTAATAAATTCTGGACTCATTACCGGATTTCCCATACTGGACGTCAAAGTGGACGGATCTGATAGATTCAAAATATATTGATTCGGATCTGCTTGTTCTTTGTCTAGACCTGGTCTTTCTGTTGAGTAAGCAGACAGAAAATCATCATCTGTAAAGATATCAGTATTCACAGGTGATATCCCTGTTGCCGAAAATCCGATAAAAATATTTTTGCTAGTCAATGCAAGGGGAAAAGCCCTTCCTGTAATTTCTGCTACATCAGAGATCGACAATGGCTTGTCTACATTCACAGACATTCAGTCATTGACAGCTCCATTGTAATTTGTTTTAAAATATCCAAATAATGTGCTATCAAGCAGCTGTAGTTTGTGTGAAGTATGTGGAGGAAATGTTAACATCTTCACACCAAAACTTCATGCCTTTTCAATTACAGCAACGTCTAGAAACAGCAATACAGGATCGTCTTTAGATGGTATGACATGATCATTAATTAATTCAAACCACTCTGGAAAAAGGTTCTCGTTCGACCATTCAGAAGGATTAGCACGTCCTTTACTACCAACTGGAGCACCTTTTAGCATGTTGTCCTTAAAGTGGACTCTTGGAGAAGCGAACATTGGTGGTAGATGGTTACCTAGTTCACCAGAAATGTTGGCCTAGTTCATCTGAAATTGCACTGCCAAGTTGTTTTATGCCTTTAGGAGCAAAAATTTTGGATGGAAGATGGACGAAACTAGTTTATCTAAGTTCGTAGATAAACTAGTTTCGGTAGATAAACGAGTTTCGTTCGCATTAAAAATTCGGTGTGGGAGAATTGGTCCATACTTTTCAAGCACTTTTTTTAATTTTTCATAAAATGTTTGCGCATTGTACCGGTTAAAACTGGTAGAATGCGCTAAAGATGTTGATTCAGCTTTCCTTAGGGAAATCTGGGCGTTGAATTTTGTTCTTGGTTAAGTGCATGCGAACGGCTGCTTTACGTAGCTGAAGACTGCTAGTTCCATAATATCTGTAAAACACCTTTTTGACAGCATTATTTGGTTTATATTCAAATTTGTCAGATTCATGGGACCTTAGGGCTTTGACAAAACGATGCGGCGTTGTGAGTTTGATATTAAAAACTGCAGCCACCTCCCGAACTGAGATGTTATTAGTAGTCACAGCGTTTACAGCATTCTCAATATATTTTTAATTAATTTTCGCTCTTTTCTTACCTATCTTACATTTAGACATTTTTGGGTCTGTAGAAGGAAAATACTATTACCAAAAAGAAACAATTGCACATTCGACTATTACCAAACTATTGTACTTTGGAAAGTACCAAGGTACAAGACCTACTATGTTCCAAGGTACAATACAGTACACACCAGATTAAAAACATCTATTGATATTTTTAGGTTAGGGTTACATACATTCTAATGCTACTGTAATATATTAACATACTTATGTTAAAGTAATTACTATCTAAAATGATTCTCAGTGGTCTCACAATAATGTTTAAGGTCACTAATTATTCCCTCGCCAAAATACTCGCTAAACACAAATATTAAACATCTGACTTTTGCGATGTTTAACAACCACAACCCAAGTTTCAATAGAACTGGCTTGCCTCTGTAATAGTTTTCACCAGTGGTGACAATAGCTACCAGACGGCGGTTGTTTGTTTAAAAACTGGAATGTTCTAAGGTACAACAGTTCCAAGGTACAACAAACTCCCCTAGGTCATTTTAGTTAAATAAATTAATATGTCAATTAACGCATAGGTTTACACGCTTAGGTTGTTTACATTATAATCCATAAAAATAAACGCAAGTATGAAAGACATATTTAAAAAATATAAAGTGCTTGACATTGACAATGCACGTCTCGTAGCATTGTACTACCGTAATGATATTGTGATTTATTAACAAAAATCGTATTACATGCTCAAATATGCAAAGGTAATATTGTTTTCTGACTTTTACATTTAGTTAAAGTCGGTTGCAGAAATCTTTGAAATATAAAACATAAAGATTTCATATTATTTCTTATTTCTTGATCCTGTAAGTGGTTTTCTTTATTCAAGGGAATACAGGACCAAATACATGGAATTACATTTAACCTTCACAATTACATTTTTGGAATGTTAATTCCATGAATAGGTGTCATACGGAATATCTGGGAGCATAAGGCCTATCGCCCAGATTCTCTAGATCGTCCACTAATAGACGCTGAGTGTTGTATTACGAAACATCTGGGAGTATAGCGACAGTAGTCGGTATCCTCTTCATATCCCACTAATATCGCAGTTCTTTTTACATATTACTGAATGTATTTAATACCAGTCTTAAGAGAAAGTATCTTGGAGTATGTGGGTCTCATCCTCTAAATACCTCCTTTTCTTAGTGCTTAAACGCTGTGCTTAAATTGATATACTCTAAATTGATTAATTAGTAAAAAATCTACATATTTGTCCACTGTTCACGCTGGTTCAATAGTAAATTTAGTTGAATTTTGTACATTGCACTGTTGGAATCCACATTTCAGTGAATTAAAACTTAAAACTTAATGTTCCAAAAATTTTGTTGCAGAGGTATTAAAGACATGCTGAAGGTATTATTAATTTGCTTTAATCAATTTATTGTTATTAACTTAGCTATTTATTCAGTTCTTCTGAAAAAGGGGTAATTGCTTCCCCGAGACATATGAAGTTTAAACTTTCAATCCTCGTAGCTGTGCAAATTGTTACCATTCATCGGCTGAAGGCTTTGGTTTGTCAAATATATGGAGTTTTTGGAGTACTTAGTTTTATAATTAAATAATTAAATTAATTCATATCAAATATTACATCATAACGCTAATGATACTAATACAATAATTTTGATTAATCGTGAAACTATTTACTTTGATAAGGAACTAACAGTGTTCGAAATGCTTGATCTCATAACCAATATGACGCAGGCAAATCCTTTATTATATATGAAACGATGTTACTCCTGTATCACTAACCTTATATAAGGTAAAGTAACGTTATGCAGCATAATCTTATATGGTATTTTAATTAAAAATATAACATACATATCATGGAACAGTTTCTTATGTATATGTGTTAAATGACACTAATTAATAAATTGACATAAGAATTACAAAAGCAATTTTCGAATCACATATGATTTAACGGATGTATAACTCATCGCTTGTTGTCGACGTGAAAATGATCAAGAAACATTTTTTAATTATTTTAGTTAAAGCTGATATCAATATTAATTTTGATTTGATGGATTATTATTAGTTATATATTAAGGCATTTAGTTCATTTATATTAGTCAAACCCTCTAAAACCATTTAATAAAAAGATCCTCTTAAAAAATGCAAACACATTTTTGCACATGTTTTAGTTATGCATAAATGAAGTAATTAGGATTGATAACGGCTAGTAACATACATATCGATTTACATGTCTAGTATTTTACAAATCGAAACCAGATATGTTACAGTAGCAAACTTAGCTTGCACTTATTACGCACAAGGTACACCTGTGTGAACTGAAAAGCAACTGTCACGCTTCCAAAGCAATGTCGGATAAATTAATTAAATAGAAACAAAATGTTTAAAGGTCCAAATGCATCCTAATGCAAATAGACGTACAATTTATTGCTTATTATTTGAAATTACGGATTGTATTACTTCAGTATTTTACAAATTAATCGAGATTTGTTATTTAGATGTTTCGCTGCGCGTTTCAATTTATTTAGCATTCTAAATTTAGTTACTCTACGAAAATCTTGAAACCGCTGTCCGAACAAATAGTAATACAGTTCTTATAAAGCTCATGCTTGTTCACTTGTAATGAAATGATATACGGGGTCATATCAAAACTCATTCCTTTTCTACTTAAATCGTTTTTCAGATTATTGTTACATCCAACCCTGGATATAAGGACTAATGTATAACTATTAAACAAACACCCCTAACTATTTCTGGACCTCTCCTGTCTGAGGATCGCTAACCATAAATCAATTTACCCCTAAGTTTCATCTATCACTTCCTGACCAATGTAATTTCTAATTGTTCTATATATAATTCTAAACCCAAGTCCGTTTCTGCATAGTTAGGAGTCTACGTGTCTAAGCACGGGCCAACGCATTTGACGTTTTAAAAACTCGTTATTCACTTGTCAATTAATCGATGATCCCCTACGCATCTTTGACAGAAGGTAAAGCAACGATCTAACAAACATAATATACGCTACGTATACAGTATGGGTCCTATAGTTTTCTTTTTTACCGCGAAGCAAAAGCACTTAGCATAAATTCGAACTGGTTACTATCTGATGTGAATATATAATTAATTATTTTAATCCGAGCGCAATGGCTACTGAATACCAATATTTACTCTGCGACAATGTTTTAGATTCAAACATCAGATATTTTGTGAACAAGAATATTGATGGGTCTTTTGAATGCAGTTATATCTACTACATGTGCATTTTGTGTGTGGCGTTATAAAGAAAGTTTTAAGAACATGGAGATGGCAGTTCGAATAATGCATTCAAATTGTAGTGATCATCTTTGTGTGTTTGATTAACTGATAATATTAAGCTCTACATTTAATGTGTGTTAAAAGTATTTATAAATATATAGCTACTGAAAATATATAGCTACTGAAACATGGTGTTAGATATTAAGTGTCTCAAATGAATGGAGTATATAGGTTATTTGGAGGATTAATGAATAAAAGGATTGCAAGGTATTTAAATGAGATTAGGGTGTTGTCAAAATGCAAAATGGATTTATACAGGGAAGAGGCGATGCACAACTTGATAATTTGGTAATCATAACTTATCTGATGAATCAAGAGATGTGTACCGGAAAGAAATCCTATATGAAGTTTTTACATTTAGAAGCAGCATTTGATAACAAAGTGAGAGAGAAATAATGGATGACGATGAAAGAAGTCGAAATGTCGGATGATTTGATGTGCATGGCGAAAACGAGAGAAGAAATGATTGAAAGGATGAACCATTGAGACTTGTGGGCGATGAATGTGGAACAAACGAAAGTGATGGTGTATAAAAAGGGAGGTAGAAGGACCAACAGAAAGGGCAAGATTGAGTTAGGAGGAAATGTAATTGAAATTGTCAAGTACATACATTTTACATTAAATTATATTGGGAAATGTAACAGACATGTAAAATTGGTAGTGAAAAAGCAAGAATAGAATGTCTGTAGGCGAGGACATTTGGGGATTTGGTGAGAATGAGAAGCAGAGTAATAGAAATTTGGGTCTAGATTATTTATCAGAATAATTACAGTGGAAAAGTCAACTCCGAGTGCAATAGTTTTGCACGAATGTGGTAAGTATAATTGTTGGAATAAAGTAAGTAAAGTATGAGAGAAAAGTTATGCTGGATTAGAATGTGAGATTAGTGCAAATGGTTTATTTCAAAAGTCTAGGGAATGGAAGAAATACTAGCTATTTGAAAGAATGTGCAAACGAGAAGAAGTATGAAACAGTAGGAAGGTATATGGAGAAATGATTCCAGAAAATGTGTAATGTGGAGAAAGCTGTAAATGAAGTTGAGATAAGGATTAATGATGTTGAGGAGCAAGAAAGATGGAAAAGATTGAGAAATGGGAGATATAATAGGAAATATATTTGTACGGGTTGAAAATGCTGCAACCGAAAATCCGGATCCTTCAGTGTTCCGGCATGTATGTCAGGAGCGTATTTTTAAATTTTCCGCACTGGCGCGCCATTGTTTTTGCGCACCATTGATGGTTTGATGTTGTTCGGTCTAGCTTGCCACGCTAGAAGGTAGCTCATTCCTTCTTTTTTTCAATATATATTTGCTGTTGTTTAGCCCAATTATGGATTCAGCAAAGAAGAAATGTGGCATAAAACGAAGATGTGTTATCGATCTCAGAGAAAGTGAAAATTTTAAAATAACTTAGGACCGGCGTATCCGTGCAAACCATTTGTGAAACGTACAACATTGGCACTTCCATAGTGTATGACATTAAGAAACAGAAAGAAAAACTGCTGAAATTCTTTTCTGATAGTGGAACAAAGCAAATGTTTTTAAACATGTCAGTAACGCATGGAAAAAGTTCGGAACTGGACCAAGTTCTCATAACCTGGCTTAAGCTTCGTGTAAACGAAGTTGTGGAAATTTCTGGTCATTTATTAAAAGAAAATCCAAGGTGTTTCACAAGGATCTGCAATTGCAGAACAAGTGTGACTATTCAGAAGGTTGGCTGTGTCGTTTCAAGTCACGACATGACTTACAGTTTCGTGAGGTGTGTGGTGACGAACGTTCAGCAGATACAGATTTGCAAAGTTAGTTATTGATGAAAATTTAAGCTCTAAACAAGTTTACAATGCTGCCGAAACGGCAAAAAGAATAATAACTGAGGATGAAGAATCGCTATCGGGGTTTAAAGTTTCGACGGCTTGCTTCATGGTAATGTGCTGCTCTAATGCTGAAGGTAGTGATAGATGTAAGTTATTTGTTATTCGAAGAAGTTTAGTCTTAGATGCTGAAAGAGAATGACATAGTTTCCTGTCCAAGACCGTGCCAACAAGATGCGGTGGGTTACTACTGACATTACATTGAACTGGTTTAAAAAATGTTCTGTTCCTGAGGCTAGGTCTCACTGTAACAAAATTGGATTAGATTCTAACTGCGAGATACTTCTAATTTTAGGCAATTGTTCAGCACATCCAAAAGTCGAGTTCCTAATCAAAGATAATGTTTATGTTACCTCCATCCTATCTAATTTCACATCATTAATTCAACTACAGGACAGTTGCACTATATATTCAATGATCTGTAAGTATCGATCCTTGGTAATGAGGCCCCTAGTGAGTTAATTTAATTCGGGCACCCCAGTACAAAAGTTCCTAAAGGTTGCAGTGTACTATATTGCCAATGCTGGTTGTCTGTGATCACATCCACACTGAGGAATGGATAGCGTAAATTGTGGCCAAGTTTAATGTTTGCTTCTCATTTTGATGAAGATAATGAAAATAATTTTGTAGGGTCTAGCGTTCAAAGGAAAAACAGCTTATACATGAAGTTATTTCCTATGCTATAGATGTAACTAGAAGTGTCTTTGATGATAATGTATCTACAATTTTTCTGATTTGTTAGTCTCTCATATTTGTCACACATTTTGCGAAGACGACCTCTGCTTAATATAATATTTATCCGATGTAATAGGTTCAAATACAGAGTTAGTGTGTATTCAGTTACACACAAACAATGACGTTTTCAAAAATAAGGATTTTATTAAAGCTTAATACATTAGAGCAGAAATGGCCATCCACCCGCGGTTCATCGATATTTTTTCTGATTTGTTAGTCTCTCATATTTGCTACACATGTTAAAGAGGACCTGTTTAATCTAACTAATTAATTAAACAATTATTGTAGTCGTGTCAAGAAATGACGATATCTATCCATATGACCATTTGTACTATGCAAATATGCGGCTCTCGTATATGAACGAAGAGAAACCTGTGGTGTTAGTAACGATGTGGCTCTATAGTCCATTTCATGTTTTCAATTGTCTACTTAGCTGCTTTGAATACACGCTGATACCATAAAAAACTGATTTCTCTACAATAAGTAGGGTACAGTACACATTTGTTGCAATAATCTTGTAGAAACAGATCAAAATCGGATTTAGCTTGGGAGTTAATTAAAAATTAACGCAAAACACCTTGCATATGTCGACCAACGGACTTTAAACATATATAGAAGATTTAATAAAATAATATTTATTCGATGTAATAGTTTCAAATTCAGAGTTAGTGCGTATTCAGTTACACACATACAATGACGTTCTGAAAAATAAGGGTGTTGATAAAGTTTAATACCTAATAGCAGAAATGGCCATCCTTTGCCCATCCATCATTGTCATTTTTTCTGATTTGTTAGTCTCTCATATTTGTTATACATTTTTCGAGGACGACCTGCTTAATATAACTAATTAATTAAACAATTAATGTAGTCCTGTCAATAATCATGTATGTATAGTTCATCATTACACTAATTCTGAAATTGTAGATATGGTTGCAAATGCCTGTACAGGTACTGAGAAATATAAAAGCAGTGACGAAAATGAGCTCCACGTGAGAGAAAGAATAAGTAGGTTAATAACGTTAGCAACTGAGCTATTGGCTGGACTAGAGCAAAAAGTGTTGTAACTGGACAAGAAATCATGAATGTGTACTTGCTCCAATATAAACTTTTTAATAGAACGACCCAAGTATATATAAAGCAACAGAGACACTGTAACAACAGATATATTCAAGAATATAGCTAGCAAGCAGGAAAAAACAGCAGCAGCAGTGTCCACACTTGACTGTCTACTGCCACACGTTGAAGCTGTTCTTGTTGCTGAGAATGTTGTCACTGTCGATGAGACGAAGATGATTCCGAAAGTTAATCTGCTATTTAGCTTCTTTTTGAAGGCACAGTACATGTAATGATTAAAATTAGGAAGAAGTACTTAGATGGTATTTTATTTGGTGGAATTAAAATTCTTACTTTTTTCAATTAAAATTCTGATAATCTGTCTGATTTAGTTTAACCTGTATTAAAATTGAATTAAAATTCTGTAGAAACATCTGCACTGTATTTTCTTTAGTTGGTGAACAATAAAATTTCGTTTGCTTTTCACTTAGTGTTTATTTATTTATAATTTTTTCTTTAAAAACTGTAAATGTGGTAATTTTCTGTTAAATATATACGGCATATATAAACCTTCAATTATTCGGCACATTCAAAAATCCGCACCTTAGATCCCCAGGTGTTTGGCGGGGAATGTATATAAGAATGTGATTGGGGGGAGAAATAATAGGTATAGAGCTTATTAAATATTATAATTATTAAACCTTTATAGGCATTAAAAATAAACACGATAACAAAATTACACATATTTTATTTAAATAAATAAATAAATTCAACTTTTTACTTAAATCTTGTGCTTAATTTCCACCCACTAGTTCTTGTCCATTCTCTTTCTCTTCTTTCATATTCTCCCACTTCTTTCATACCTCTTACTCCTTTTTATTTACTTATATTCCTTTTCCGTGTCTCCATTACTCTTATATCCTACCTTTATTTATAATTTTTGTCTTTCCAAACTCTCTCAAAAACTTTTCCATAAACCCCTTATTGTTATCTGATGCCCCATGCAAATCCTTCAATTCACAGCCTCCAATCTTTGTTCCTCCGTTCATTCGATTTCTTTATACTCCTAGTGCTCCCTCGTTTTATCATCCATACCACACATATTAAATATTCTATACTCCGCTTTCATCCAATACTTATTTCTTCTTTCCTCACAACCACACCTAAATTTATCTTTTGCGCCGATTTGCTATTGCAAATCCTCCAATTCAGAGCGGCCAATCTTTGTTCCTCCGTTCATTCGATTCCTTCATTCTCCCAGTGCTCCCTCGTTTTTCCACATCATCCACACCACACACATTAAATCTACTATACTCCGCTTTAATCCAATACTTATTTCCTCTTTCCTTACAACCACACCAGAATTTAGCTATTGTTTTCTTTTATTTCAGGCTCATCCCCGATCTTATATATTCCGGCGTCATCCCATCTGCAATCAAATGTACATATTTCCTGTTATATTTACTTCTTCTTATTGTTCCATACCTCTCCTGCTTCTCTACATGCTTTAACCTCCAGCTTACTTCTTATTCCTCAACACATCCTATTGTACCACTGATACAAAGATCATCCACTGCTCTCATATTAACTTTTTCTGCCTCTTACCCATTCATTCACTACTGCCCTGTTACATGTCATGTCTTCCTCATATGCTCTTTTAACAATCGTCTCATTTACATCTCCCATCACTTTCCTTTCATTCCTTACCATCTTCTTCACTCCATATAATCAACATTTTATTTCATATAGGGTTGAATGAAGTTATCGATTTCTCGATTCCAAACATTCCTTTTGTGTACCTCGCTATCATCCTTTCCAATTTATTTCTTTTTTTCACCGCCCAAACATCCGCACCTGACACCAATTTCCCAAACCATCATCCTCATGTTTACTGATTCTCCAAACTTCTTCTTCTATACATACCCCATCCTTTCTGCCACTGCCTAAATTTTCCTTGATAACATCTTCACATGTTCATTTTACAATCTTATTTTATTCCCTAGATGTTTCATTTCCTTTACAACTTCACTTCAATTGATTTTCAATTCATTAGAAACACATCCTTATTACTGTATCTTGTCCCCTTCTTACACACCATTTCTTCCGTTTTGCAGGGATAATGGTATCACTATAAT